>JARFOD010141673.1:0-13073 GCA_031763545.1 Mopalia muscosa
TTAAATGACAAACGACCAAAGATAATAACCAAGAGAAATAGACAGGTGGCCTTGTCAGTTTCATAACCTTTATTATACATTAACCTGGCCTTGTCAGTTTTATAACCTTTATTATACATTAACCTGGAAACGAAGAAGGAAACAAATTATTATTACTACAGAGAAACCCAGGTAAACAAACAATCTGTGACCAAGCTGTGCCAGTTATTGTATGGTGAAACATTCACAAGAGAGACACTCTTAGCAATAATGGTTCTTTCTGGGTTCTTTAGAAAAGATAGAAACATCTATATGGAAGCATTTCGACAAAAACGGTTCTTTATAGTATAGCTGGAACCATCTGTAATAACCATTACGACCAAAAACGGATCTTTGGTAAAATAAGAAAAGGGAGAAATACTTGGAACAGTTGATGCGATCTTAGTATCATACGGAACCATAAAGGCGTCCACCAGAACCATGACTGAAGAACCTTATAGGGTTCCACATTTTTATAAGAGTGTACATATGGTAATGAGAACCTCGTATTGTATAACATGGGGCGTTCTAGGCAGTCCTGTGGTGAAATTGGAGCCTGTTTATAAAGCCACAACAGATAAAGCACCACATACCGCCAAGTATGTTGTGAAGACAACACCTTGCATAAATGGAATACCTCCTTTGCCAACATTTAAAAGTCCCGTCATCAACAATGCGCTCCGATTAGGACAATAATTTGTTAGCATTATATAACTTGGCACCGGACGAAGTGTCGATAGGACGGACTGTTTATCAAGAGGACCATGCACCAGAAGGATTCCCCGGAATTCACAATTTCAAAAAAGGAGGGATGATAGTGTATCAGTTTGTTTCTATGTCGCTCTTGCGTTGATTTGACATTCTTGTTCTGCTTTTGTTAAAAGTTATTCAAATGAGTTTATAGATGAGAAAAAAAAAAATGAAACAATGAAAAACTGCATTGTGCACATAAACAATGTATACAGTATTATGCTACCAGTCACAAATTGTGACGGCTCAAATATAAACGAGCGTCGCTACTTGGAAATGCAATGTGGAATGGCCACTCCTTGTCTAGTTTATTGTTAGTTAATCGTGACGGAGCTTAGTTGATACGCTACACTCTACCCCCGCAACAATGAACAGAGGAGGGTTTCGATCAGTTGTGAAAGTGCTGTTTCTGTATTTCTAAATTGAGCCATAGTCTACATGCATGAAATAAAAACAGCCTCTCACTGTGCCTTAGTGATTTTAGTAACAGTAGGGTTCAATTCTCCACCGGAGTCGCATTCAAAATAATACAGAGTATTCAAGAACAAAAAGCCATGTTCCGATCTCTATTTTAAGTAAATGTTCAAGGTTATATTGCAAAGGGCAAACAATAAATAATTCGCAAAGCACAATATTTCGACATCAGTTGTACCGTGTAATTTGGCGGATGTCCCCGAGTTTCCAATACATTACATTCTGAATTAATATAAATTATTTTTGAAATCACTGTACAAGGGTGGTATTTAATTAAATCTTGCTGCATATTGCGCATATTTTTTATAAATACGTTACAAATATTTTATTAGCAATTGGAATAATCATAATGTAATTGAAATCTGCCAATTTCATACCCAAAGACCCAATATATTTGTTGGTTAAACGTTGTCTTCACAATGACACTATTGGCGTTTTCCTGATGATCGTTTTATAATTGGTTTCCTGATTTAAGTTGTCAGCAAAGTCATACAAGTGCAAGGAGGTTTTATCCAATTAGTAAAGGATATTTTGCGAGAACTGGCAAGGACGGCAACATGAAATTAGTCTGGGTCTCGAAAAAGTAGACCTCTTTATCGCAATCGGCTAAATCTCGAGATATTCTCGTTGTTGTGGTGATGTGCGCATGTCCCTGTCATGCTTCTTCTTTAATTCGGTCAACACGGTATTGTCTCTGCTGACATGAAACAAAGTCAGTATGCCGTGTATTCAACAACTCCTTAGGATTAATTAACACAAGGGTGATTAATAACTGCTTAGTGACTGCATTGGTTATCTGGAAATATTCAGAAAGCTGTTATAAGGTCCCCATGCCCCGAATTACACTCCCTGTACGTTTTGCGGAATTTATTCTGCTCTTACAATTGATCCTGTGTAACTGGTGAAAGCCAGAGCTCCAAGTGTAACATTCTCTTCTATATCATTCGCTTCATTAAGTTTGGCTCGGACTCTTTGGCTAGGTTAAAATAGTGACTGGTATGCGTCTTACTCGGGGCTTGTTAAATTGGGCTTCTGTCGTCATAATTGTGATTACTGTTCCATAAATCAATCCTATGCCGAGGCAGGCTAAACTTGTTATCAATTACTGTGGATTTTAAACTTTCCAGACCATTGCATCTGTATCTCTGTTATTTAACTATAAAAATATTATTAATTCAACGTTCTCGCGAATCCCATGATCTGGAGATGATTGATTCCTATTAGATTGGATTTTGTTTGCATTAACAGACAAAATATGTTTAAAAAAAACCCCACAGTCTGTGTCATATGGTGAAAGAAACGAGTTCACTCTTTAAATTACCAGACCAGACATTTAATATTAATATTTACCACTAGATTTCAACAATTATAAGGATTTATTATTAATCGATAGTAATGTCGTCTCTGTGAATTTCTTCCAATTTCGTCAGTGCGATTTGGGGTAATTTTAGTTCAGGTATAATTGATTTTTTTGTCGATGTAAATGACAACGTCTGTGTAACGTTTACACTATTAGCGTGGATATTATTTTATTAACAGTAATTCTTATAAATCTGTGAAGAAACCAAAAATTTCAAAAAATGGGCTTGGAACATTTATTGTTGAGTTGAAGTACAGATACTCCCATAATGTATACAATGATAATCTGGGTATTCATAGACAATAGATCTAATAGAACTCTTTAAAACAAAGTCAAAATATTCAAAGTGTAAATTGTATATTTATTGGCGAGTGTCAGCTCAGATATACCCATAATGTTTACAATGTTACAACTAGTATTCTTTGACTGCAAATCTCTTAGAACACTTAAGAAAGCCAAACTTTTAAAAGTATTAAGAAAGTGGACTTTAAAAAAAAATGTAATTGGTACATTTATCAGTGAGTGGCTGTACAGCTATACCAATAGTGTTTACAATGTTCGAATGGGTATTCATTGACCTTAAACCTCTTAGAACACTTACCAAAGTAAAAATTTAAGAAATGAAATTAGGTATTCATTGACCGTAAATCTCTTAGAACAAACATTTTAAAAATGTAAATGGTTCATTTATTTATTTTTACAGATACCTGATTATTGAGTGGCAATGCAACAACACACTTACTTAACTACAATTTATTGGTACACGTTTATATCATTCCTCTCAATCCAAGCGGGCCCGCGACCGTCGCTTAGTTGTAGCGAGGTAGAGCCAATGTCTCAACGTAGGAAGTAGAAATGATTTTATTTTACAATGATTGATTCCCTCATACAATCAACTGGTCGACTGATTTCCAGTCCTTGTCTACAAATTGAGTTAGTTATTAACACTCCTGCCGCCTAAAACTCTTGCTTACAGATCTGGAACCTCTGTGAGACGCTCCTTTTTTCGAACCAGAAACAGGCCCGTTCAAGATTGTAAAATTAAAAATTACAACAAAGCCGTAAGGCGGAATCGACTGGACGATATTGTTTATTTTGCTTGTTACAAAATCAGAAATATCCGTCTAAATATTCCATTATGATAACAAGATTTCAATTGTAAAGAGTTTTAAACTGTCTAGAAAGCTTGAATTGCATTCATAGGTTAATGGCAGTCTAAAAAACACACCAATATATACTGTGTATGATTAACGATACTGTCTCTTCGATGTGGAACATCAGGCTTTCCCGATCGTTGAAGATAGATTGACGGCTAGATAATGGATTACTTGACCATGATACACAGCCAGAATAAAACCCGTCCAATATTCGATCGTTTAGACGTCAACACAATAAAGGCGATTCACTGACTCAGGCTGGATTCTGTCATTACGTTCAGTTGGTTATAAAGACGGAAATTTTCTGACTGGCATTTCGTGCGAAATCCTCTTACGAAAAGAAAAATGTGTGTATAAAGGAGAAATCTAGTAGACCTACCCATGTTTCTCCCAAACAAAATCGATTGTTGGAGTAAAGCAAACTGTGTTGAATCTCTAGATTGTATCTGGATTAATACGTTCTGTTTACAATCTAACTTAATTTGTTTTGTATAAAGTCTGTGGTGATATATTTATATATCCCATATGTCTACAAAAACTCGGGATATTAAAAAAAAAAAAGCATATAAACCAATGGCCCCTGGATCGAATCCTGGTGGAGGCGAGCAAATTTGTCTCTTTTCAATTATTATTTTATCTTAATTAAAGTTTGAACATTTGGCAAGGATTTCACCAATTGGCACCAACCAGTTCGCTGGTCATATCTGGATTAGATCGTGGTCATAGACATTGGACATCGCCTGGGAAAATCTTAATCTGTGAGTACCTCTATCTGTTTTATACCTAAATTATTTGCAATCGACTAAACCAAGCGAGACTCTGGTTACTGTGGTATCCCCACTGGGCTCGGCCGTTATAGGTGTATGAATATGTATAAAAAGCGTACATGTTATTCCCCCGGTGCCTATTTTCCGCCGTATGCACACCACTCAACTCACTTAAATAAACCCAGCGAGTTTCATATGGATAACGTATAGGTACATTTAGTATGGGATTTTTTTTTATTCTGAAC
This sequence comes from Mopalia muscosa, assembly GCA_031763545.1. NCBI lineage: Eukaryota > Metazoa > Mollusca > Polyplacophora > Chitonida > Mopaliidae > Mopalia > Mopalia muscosa. Next base: position 4,772 of record JARFOD010141673.1, read on the forward strand.
TGAAATGCTACGAATACAGGGTAATATATATATACAATGGAGACAAGCTGTGATCCACATGATTTATCCTAATCGACAAAAACAAATTGATTGGTGATTAATGCCCAGTCAAGGGTATTTCACTTATATGACAGTGGACTATTACACAATAGCCACGAAAACACTACATTAAAAAGTGAGGTATTTGTTATGTTAAACAATTAATATACTTCCGTTCCAAAAAAAGCAGCACAATTAAAGCATTTAACAATTAGCGGTCACTTCCCGTTGAAATGGAAGCAGACGACACGGTCACGAAAAGTTTCCCCTCGTTTATCCATCCATCCATCTGAATACCGACATATCTTACTGTCACGCATTCACTTTTCATCACCTTACTCGTAACCAATGAAGTCAAATGTATATACAAGATTGTTATAGTGACTGTGATGTCAAATTTGAATTTCGAGCAGTTTTGTTTACTTTTTGTCCAAGTTTTGGCCATGATGATTTGGACAAATTTACCGTTTACCCCAGTAATTTAAATGTTGTCTCCTACGGTGATTCAACGGCGTACAAACCAATATTAGGCAGATATACTTTATTCCTGGAAGACTTTAAAGGCTGTATATCAAATCAGTATATTGCAGATATAGTGTATACTAATGTATGGCAAAACAATGATCTATGTATCAGCAGTAAACCAATATTTTATATAGAATGAGTGAATAAAGGTGTAATCTTTATTGCTGATTTCATAGGTCATGACGGTTCTATATAACGAAGTACACAACATTGTGTGAAATCTATAAAATTAAAACAAATTTTGTTTCTTATTTAGGCCACGCAGTGTGGTAAAAGCCTATCTACGGCTGTTTAACACGATACGATCGCTGAGCACTAATTAAACCCAAGCGACATTTACCGTAGCACCTAATGCTGCAAATGAAATACAAGCAAGGCTGTAGTAAAGGGTTCCTAAAAGCCAAAGGAAATGGGTGAGAGTAAAGGCTAACTACTGGAAATTGTCATACATACTACCATTTCACGATTGTAGCAACACAAAGCTTCAATGGTTTCAGTATCGTATCATTCACAGAATCATTGTCACAAATAGAGCGTTAACATTAATGCAACTCAGAGAAAATGGCAGTTGTTGGTTTTGCCACGCTGCTAGCTAAACTGTAAAACATTTATTTCACGATTGCCAATTAGTATTCTTTCTGTGGGAGTCTCTAAGTCAGTGGATTTATAATGGTATTGGCATTAGCCTTAATCTGAGTAAAATCGACTGTATTCTAGGAAAGTCAAAATGCACAGATTTCTTTAAACCAATCAATATCGTTCTCCTGCTAACAAGGTACATTATGTATACTAAAAAATGTCAGGAAAAATGTCTTTCTTTTGTATAACTGAAAATCAAACCGAAGCAGTACATCAGAAAAGAAGAGAATAATCATTTGAAAAATACTGATCTTCCCAAATTTAATATCATCTGGTAAAATTGGCCAACCGCACTTAATAATGTATAGCCAGCGTTTAAGCCGTCTGGTAAAGGCCTCACAGTGGGTTCAGTGTAAGATCTCGTAAGTCCAAAGAATAATCACTGACTAATAATCTGTATGTATGTTTGTATGTATGTATGTATGTATGTATGTATGTATGTATGTATGTATGTATGTATGTATGTATGTATGTACATATATGAAAATTAAGTGTAACATTAGGATATGACTATCATGCTTGCATATTTTACAGTAAAACTCACGTTCACTTTCTCCAATTCTTTATTTACACTATTTTTTTGAGACACAAACGAATGAACAAGATCCAAATCATGGTGGCTGGTCGAATGCTGTTCCGAATGAATCTGAAAAGAATTGATACAAAATGAGTAAATCGTGCAAAGTATTTGAGTGTTGAAATTGAAATTATTTAACTTGTATAGGCCTACACATGATTATAAGATTGAAAACATGTACTGTTATATACTTCACGATTACTTCTACATACTATTTGTATTATCTGTATTTAAAGAATTTTTATTTTAGTGAAATTCTTTGCTATAATTTGTTTGTTATATGTTTTTATCAAGCCAGTAATTTGACCAACTTGGTCTGTCGGATGTTGAAATAAAGTGTAGTAGACTTTATCTGGGATTTAACCCCATAGTTAGGACATTAAGGCACTTTTATTCTTAAATTCAGTTCATTTAATAAAAGACTAGTGTGACAATATTCGCAAATCACTACCCTTTGTTCACACTCCTCCAAATGTTGACTCAGGTTAGCCTCTGTCAGGAACTGTCCACATGTGTTCGGACATTCAGTGTGTTTGAATTCACAAGTGTCTTCATGATTCTGGCAAATACATACAACAAAATATCTGGATGATTAACGAGCTTCGTCAGCAATACTAGTCGGCAAATCCACTATTTTCGAAACTATGGTTACCAGGAAACACAATGTCAATATCAATCTCGTTTCCAGAAAGGATCTTTCAAGTTAATACAAATTATGCTTTTGCATGGTAAAAAATTCAAAGATATTAATATAAAACAAATTATAAAATATCGATCTTATCAACGTCCTGGACACAAACAATTACATTTCCAAAATCAGCCTACATTGCCGCTCAACCTTTCCTAGCCATTTTGTAAGGTTTTGATGGTTTAAATTGTAAATTGCTGCCTCGATAATGTATTTTGTTTAGCATTTAGACTTTACAGGTTTTAAATATAAATATATTGATTACACAATTTTGCCAAAATATACGTCAGCAATTATCGCTTTTGTCCGAGATGTTCTTTAAAAACTTTATAACATCATAAATTGCACAGATATAAAATTATAATTATTTGATCATAACTATTAAAATATTGTTAGGTCATTACGACGTACCAATTAGAGAATAACCCTGTTATATTTGTGGTTTGCTGTCGTTAATGCAAACGTTTACGGTCGCAAATTGAGTTTTACAGGCGACGCGTTAGCGTAAAGCCCGGTCTACATGATCATTTATTTGTTCAAAACATCGCCATACATGTGTGTTACCATGTTCAAGTTTGTTGTGGATTTCTGTCTTCACGGTCAAACAATTGTATGACAATGTATGACTGTGTATGATACATATTATTTTTGGAAGGCAAATAAGTTGCTCAAAACATCCTTTATAAGTTAAGATTGATAAGACGCTATGAACAGCGAAAACCGAGCTAAATCACTAAGAGAACCACAGCCAGAATTGAATTAGCAAACTCCTTGGTGCTAGACTACCTTTAATCTGTACTGGTTAATTATATGTGACAGCGTTAGAAAATCAACACGTCAACAATGGGGTAGTGTCAAGAAGAGTTTAATTGTTTTTGTATTTTTCATTTTTTTTACACCTTTTGAACAAATTACTGCATAGATTTCTTAAATTGAAAATACACTTATGATATACAAAAACAAAGCTTTTCAGATTTGTTGCCGCTGTTGATGTTGGCAAACACTTAGCACAATGTATATGGCTAATTCCTCCTTCTTAGCTGTACGTCACGTCTATCTTAACCCATGGTGAAGATTGGACACTGACCCACCACTTTCGCTGGCCTCTCAAAACACATCTCTCATATTTCTCTGATTTTTTTTTTTAATACACTGAAAACAATGACTAGTATTTTACTTACCTGCAATTTTTCTTTTCGGACGGTTTTCGATTTGATTTTTGCAAAGGGAGTTAACGTAAACGTGTTAACTTGGGCGAGGAACTCAAAGAAAACTATATTTAAACATCAGGAAAGTCAAAAGGAGTAGATTGTGACTTTTATATCCAAAAAATATCACAGAATAACATACATATATGTTTGAGAGGCCGGCAATAGTGGCAGATCAGTTTCCAACATTCAACAAGAGTTGAGTTAGCCGGGATGAAGGATTGAGACGGATAAATTATGCTATTATAGCATATGCGAGTTATTAGAATCATATAAAGCATGTCAACTGACTCTGTTAGTTGTTTAATGCTTTGTCCGACTCCTTGGGCTCGAAATGAACCACATTGTTTCTATTGCTTAGATTAAACGTTAGGTATTCAAACTATATGTTAGGGCAAAAAAATCGAAATTCTAATCACAAACAGTTGAATTTGAGCTAATAGTTTATTCTCCCATCATCTCGTATTGTAGTCGTAAAACTTAAATTACCTATTTCTGGCGCTTCAGTTTTAGCAGACTTTTCCAAGGCGTATTTCTAAAATTTGGTTAACGATGCCTTTTTAGAAGTTTGTCCTTGATTTTTATGAAAGTTTTGGTGGGATGAACTAAAAAATCCACTGGGATCGGCCTAATCAAAATTTCATAAAAATGAGGCACTGTTTAGTAGTCCAAGACGGATTCTCCTCGATCAGCTAATTTATTGAGTCTTATCGTTATTGCACTTTGAGAAATAAACCATGAAATATTGCAGTCTATTATTTTCTGTTGACATTTTCTAATTTTGCAATATTTTTTACACATACTTATTGCATTTTCACCACATTACAATATATGTAATTCTGATTATTCAAACTTTCCAAAAATATCGACATATATATATGCTCTGTATAATATTATTCTGTAAAAGAGACTAAATACAACGAGTTTTCTAAAAATCGACCAAAGAGACCAGCAAGACCCTATATAAACTATTTCGGGGCGGATGGAAATTAATTTCGGGTCGGTTACAAATGAATTTCAGGCAGGTAGGAATTATTTCAGAGCAGATTGAATATAATTTCGCAGCAAGGTGAAAGCAACTTCATGGCGGGTGGAAATTGATTTCAAGGCGGGCAGAAATTAGGACAAATAATAATACAAAAAAACAACAAAAAAACCCGTATATATTCAACGCCTTATTATTATAGTTTTTTTTATCAATGCATTCTACCGGCACGGTAATTAATTTCGCCACACCATTCACAACTGTCAACACTTTTTGCGTGCCAGTAGCCATTTTGAAAGCCAAGTCACAGGGCTATGTTAATGGGACTAAGATCATGCGTGAATTTTACATGTAGTTGTCGTCCTGCTGGAAAAGCCGCCACTTTCATCCAAGGTAAGCTCCAATCTAATTTACTGCATCTTCTCAAGCCAAAGGCTAATATTCCGAGCTACTCTTGACAGATAACTCATACATATTAAGAGTTTCAGCTACGCCATCTGGCGAATAAAACGATCAAAGTTCTAATTAACTTCCCCTGTTGAAATGCAGGGTAGCTATGAATAGTAGCCCGTGGCTAGAGAAGATGAATTGAGTAGGGTAAACAGTTGTTGTTACAAGTTTGCTGCTGTAGCCTGCGACTCAATTCGACGATTTTTATTTTGTTTTTTTTATGGCAGAGAGAACTGAATGATATACATTTAAACCGCCGACTTAGTTGTGCTTGTTTTTATACATTCCAAAAAATGTTAATTTTCTTACCTGTAAATCCTTCCAGGTCAGTATATTTCTGCAGCCGAAGTTTTTGAAGGCACAGACAACACTCAAGTTTGAGATATCTCTTCTTGTTGCAAAATCAGTGGTGATCTGAAATGAAAGATAAACACCCTAGTATACGATATTAAAGTTCTGAGAAACTGAATGAGGTTTTTAAGCACAATCTATGGTTTTGCAGTGTTAAAACCATATGAGTATATCTAACATTATAACATCACAATTATAAAACATTCATTATTTCAAATATTCCGTACTAGCATCTTGTTTATTTGTTGGTTTGCCTGATATTGAACACAGTTCTAGAAGATAATTTTAATGAACAGTTAACTTCTTCATAGTTTATGTTTCCCACTTCTGCCTCAGAGCTATGCACACGCCCGATAAATTTGAATGAGGTGTAGAGCTGTCGTTGGGTTGTTTTCAAGCGATTTCCTGCCGAATTTCCACGTTGTCTAAATAACACCACATGAAAAGTGGACTACCCGTCGCCATGTAAGTGATATAACATTGAGTACAGCGTTTTACCCAAAATAAAAAAAAGATTAATAATTGGGATTGTTCTAAATGATGTACTTTATAAAGAACCACACGTTAGTAGCGATGAGTACAATTAATAGTCTGTATTAAACATTTAGATATTAGTTTGATAATAAAAATCAGTATGCCTCTTTCAGGGTTTGATAGACAAGGCCTGATGTGCGAACGTATATTAAAATAACAATTCTTTAATGCATGCAGTTGATTGCACTCAACTTTGTATGGCACGCCAAAGCGAAAAAAAAAATGTCAAGAAGTCCAAAATTTAACTTACTCATAGTAACAACAAAATATGTTTTTTTTTATATTGAAGAGGAAAAATAATTTATTTGTTTGGTCCAAGGGATTTCATTTATATTTGGTTCAAGTCTGTTTTATGGTCCAAGACTTTTTATTTGGTCAAAGAGTTTGCATTTATATTTTGTTCAAGGCTATTTAACGGTCCGAGATTTTTAAATTGGCCCAACAGTTTGCATTTTTTTATTATTCAAAGGTTGTTTAGCGGTCTAGGTATTTTCTTGGTCAAAAATGTTTTTTCGATCCACGGGATCTATCGAAGATTCACTTTACCACTTTTAAGATTCACCTGACCAAGTAAACTGATGATTTCAATTTTCATGAAAGTACATTGTACTGTAAGATGTCACTATATGCAAGCATAGTGTTACGTTAGTACATGCAATGGCTTATATATTGGTTGTTGAGTACAATAACGGCAAAACCTCCAAACGACATCATCAGTTTATGTGGTCACGTGAATCTTAGGAATGTTCAAGTGAATCTTGGGTCACGCGAATCTTGGATCAAGATATTTTGAACCATAAAATTAATAAATCTTGCACAAAAATTTAAAGTTCATATTGTTTTATTGCTAATGTGTAGACCTACACAACGTTAATATATTGGAGTTAAATTTATTACTGTAAAAATATAATGTTTTTAAATATATAATGTTTTGTTTTTAGTGTGAACACAAAGTTACATTATGGAATTACATTTTTAATCTTGAAATGTTTTCACTTTGGCGTGGTTATCCCGCTTACCACATTTTCTGAAAGAATCACACAGTCTTCTTCATTAGCAGGGCATTTGGTGTTCTTGTTTGTTGTCAGCCATATTTCAATACAGGACTTACAAAACCGATGACCACACATGGTATGTACAGGATCACGCATAATCCCTTTATGGATAGTACAATGGTACCCCTTAAGTTCGTCCTTGTTATCGAACTCGGGTTCTCTGGGTGAACGTAAACTTGACATTTTTTCCACATCAAATGCTCAATGTAAGTTTAATCTCTAAAGTATATTATTATATAAGAGTAATTCCGCTATTCAAATTGTAGCCTCTTTATGGTCTGTATGTGTCTACAACAAAAGAAACAATCAAATTGGAAAATGTATTCGTTGTGGGCTATTTCGATCAATACAATACTAGTAGAGTCTGAAAATAATCAGATAAAGAACTGGCCAACAGTAATTGTTTGACATATAGGGTGAAGTTTAAGTTGACTGTCAGTTAATTGGGGCTGATCACTGAGATAAGGTTTTCCACTAGTCCTCATATAGTATTCTTCATATGTCAGTTGGATGTAAATAATTCAATGAATACCACGGTCGAGCTGATTTATAGCAGGCAAATGAAGAAAGCAAGTCAGATGAAAAATATATTTTTTAGGTATTTCCACGAAACGGTGATGTATACTTAAAAGTTATTTTGTTTTTCAAAAATGTCCAACTTTGCCTATAAAACACTTTGTTATGTCCAAGAAACCTGTATTGTGTGCGGATTTAAAGCGTTTTCAAATAAAACACTTTAGTTCTGCAGTGTATCACACTGTACTGTCGAAGTGTGAAATCTGGTTTAAAAACGTTTTAAACACATTTAAATACCTGCAAATTTTATTCAAATATCAAGTGTTATTTTCGCAAATATTTTCACAGGATGTTCGGAAAACAAATTAATTCATAGATAAATAAATAATATAAACACATTATATCAGGTATTATAAAACCTGTAAGAACTAGAAAAGTGCATGTTCACAAAACTTGTAGTATCAAACCTCCGACGTCAGTTCCATTTTATTTTGTTATTCATACTTTCTCGAAAACTGACGGACAATGAAATAAAAAGATGAATTATAACACAACAAACAAATATTGCAACAATATTCAGCAACCACAGGTGTGTGAATAGGGCTTATGATATTCAGAAGATGCATTTGTTGTTTTGCTTAAACTGAATTGAATTGAAATTGAATTGAATTGAAATATTTATTCACCGAAAAAAAAGAAATATATATATACATAATTTAATTTGTTTAGTCTAGA
>JARFOD010141684.1:0-13072 GCA_031763545.1 Mopalia muscosa
TAAATGTTGTTTGAGTGGTTGTAAAGGCATTTAGATAGGCTAATGTGTGTTCAGTATACTGGCGGGAAATTTTTTTGGAAGTTTAGAAAATTCCAGCTGTGTCCGACACTTTCAAACCTCAATCTGCAACCAAGCAGCTCCTACACTATTTTTTTTAGAAATCTTGTCTGAATAAAGTTCATTGTGTCATCTCAGTGTAAAAATTAATTTAATATTGACAATACAGCTCTACTACTTTAATTAAGAATTTCTGTTCAATTTTGTTTCCTTATATCTTGGAGTCACTTTTTGAGTTATTGCAGAAATACACAACTGACTCCAATCCCCTGGTTTACCCTAACAGACGCAAACAAGAACTATTTGATACACGTTACCCAATACTGTTGACCTTAAGGGCCTGTATTATGAAAGATGCGCAGCCTACCTTTGACGTAATTACCATGACGTCCAGTATTGAAAGCCTTGCGTCGTCTTGTTAATTAAATACAGCTTAACTAGGCTTACATGGAAAGGCCCCTGGAGTACAGATGTACTTACATACAGTACGCTTTCTTTGAGTATCTATTCTGATCATGCGAAAGCAATTTCGCCCAATATTTTATACACTTAACTAAGGTATAACACACAAGAGGAAATAGACCACATGTTTGGTTCGTTTGTTTGATTGGGGGTTAATGTCATACTTAAGGGTATTTCACTTATATGGCGACAGTTTGTCCTTTTCACACTGCTCCATTCCTACTTACAGTGGAAAACCAGGTAACCCCCCCCACCCTAGATTGTTGGAGTCCAGTTGTGTTAGCTTGACAACTTACTCCCATGACGAAATAAATATTTTCATTATGTTTTGAAAAAATAAAATAGATTAGTAGAAGAAAAATTTGCATGCCTCCATTTTATATACATACCAGTCACATGATTGTTTTTGTCTTTGAGGTCTTCATTTTCCATCTTTAATGTCGACACCTCCACTTGAAGTCGCCGACATCGACTCTCAATTAACTCCTACAACAAACAAATAACACTATACAAATAAACATTGGATTAGGTTTCGTTTTTGTCATAGTGGAAAAAGAGCAGTGTATGCAGAAGAAGAGATATGAAATTACATGACTGTTCTAAAATCAAAATTTTGAATTTCCACAAAACAGCTGACAAATAAAGAATGATTTATACTTAATTTCTTGGAGTAAGTAAAAATAACTTCTTTGATCAAAGCCAAAATAGCGAATTCAAGGCTTTGGCCTGTATACTCGAAGGATCCTTCTCATCCTGCACATCTCTTCTAGATGCTGGGATGAGAGGGGGATTTTATGGGTAAATCATACTGGGCAGTCAGCTACTCAGGGGAAATAACTCCATGTTTTTGTCTTTGGTGATCTGGATTGACAGGCTGTTGGATTTTTAGGCTGCAGTAATTTTTTTGTTACACAATTATGATTAATTGATGTATTTTTTATTCTAAAGAAAAAACTTTGTTAGCCTTTATCTGGATACCAACTCAGGTCTTCGATTGGCAGGGTCAGCTCTAGCAGGGTTTAACGTCCTACTCAAGGGTATTTCACTTATATGACAACTGATTGTCCATTTCACACTGCACCTAGCCTTATTACCATGGAAAACCAAGAGGAAACCTCGTAAAAACCACCTAGATGATTGCCGGAGCCACAACACTTCTTATGAATACTGTTTAGATATAATAAATTTTGTTTATATCCACTGTGAATATAAAACCAGCGACATTCCTCTGATCTTAACTAGGGCGTGGCTATCTTATAGTCAGCAATCGGTCAATTGATATTTAAAACATGCTCAACTTCACTTATATGATGGCAATGTGCTCTAACAAGGAAAAGCCACCCTGATAGAACCATAAAATGTTAAATGTCAGATTTGCAACATGGGACTCAGTGTTCTTCCAGTGATATGTAAAGACAGGTGATTAGGAACACATGTCCTTGACCATTAAGCATCAAGACAAAATTAGAGTTCGATATGACAAAGATGGCCCTGTGTTGCCCCTTCAGTACGAGAGCAGTTGTTGATTTTACTCCTTAAAAATACCTGCCTATGATTTATAGTAATTTCAATAACAACAACTAATAACCATAACCCCTGGCATCCATACAACCCTATATCCAGTGAAACCCCATGTCTTAGGGTTTTGTTTGTACGTTTGGGGTTTAATGTTGTACTCAAGGGTATATCACTTATATGATAACGGTTGACACGATCTTGTGAACGGTAAATCAAAGCAGGTTCAGTTTAGGAAGCGCACTTGCTACCACTAAGCCACGGCGGCGGGATGCATAATGGTTTTTGAGGCAAATTCAGGATCTTACATGTTGTGTTTGTGAGAAGTTTGTCATTTTATCAAGGAGTGATAGTACCCATAAACTAAGCTAAAAAGCCCAACTAACTTCTCATGTAATCAAAAGATATAGCTGTGATTGAAGTCATTAGAATCAAGTAATAAATTTTTGTTGAGATTGTCAAAGCCATGAAAGTTGTTTAAACTTACCTTTTCGACTAAATAATTTCGGACATCCTGACTGGCTATACGGTAGTTACTGCTTAACATCGGAATGATATGTGTCCTCTGCGAGGAGTCGACTTTCTGCAATAGAAGAATTAGATATGATTTTGGGGAGAACAAACATAAGCACAATGTAAAACAATGTCTCTTTGTAGGGTCTTGTTCACAAATGCAGCCTAAATCGAAGGAAAAATACATGTTTTATTTGTTAAAACAAGTAGAATTTAAACATAAATCACACTTTAAGTCATATAATTTCGGATTCACAGAAATGTGACAGATAGCATGTTTTACATCTACAGCACAATATGCACCTTTATCTTATATCTTTAATTCCAAGTTGATATTCATTAAAGATGTAAGAACATGTTCTTGTGAATGTGGAAAATTTATGGATTTCTATGCAAGTATATGAGTTTAATGTTAGCATTCTTGCTAAATGCAGAACAGAAACATTTACACAGACTGTCATGTGCAGATTTTTAAAGTTTAAACATGTGTTTGGCAAAGTTGAAGTAAAAACAGGGACAATGCTAACAAGACAACATGAAATTTGTCAACAGTCCAAATAGTAGTCAATGAAAAAACATGAACAGAAGTAAACCAGAAAAAGGAAAACATGCAAACACGAAAATGACAAAATCCTTTTTTTTTAACTCAACAAATCCTCACCAGATCCGAGTTCCCACCTCTGTTTTGAATCTGGGACAAATCTTCGGCTGATATACAATTGTGTTCTTCACTAAAATTACTCAAAAGAGTTTTTGTGAGCTCATTGGGTGAAACATGTGTCTGGTCCTGGATCCTTAAATCAACAGTCTCGACACAATTTTGAAGGCTATTTGCATTTTCTGTTCTCACTACATTTTCTTTAGGTAAAGACCTGCATACATAAGCTGAATCTGGCGTGTCTTGTAATTTATCCTCTGACCATTTGGTTTTTGGTAGTTGGTGATCTTGATTAAAACATGTAGAATCTGAATTAACTGATTCAGTAAGCAGTGTATTAGATGTTGCTGAGGATGTTGAAGATGAGGGAGCAGAATTGATAATAAGTTGAATTTGTTTTGCAACATTATTGGGAAAGTTGGCCATGTTAGTTTGTTGGAAATTCTCTGTAACTGAGGCATCCATGTACTGTACCTTCAGGGTTACTGGATGGGTATCCGTTATGTTAAGTCCATATTCATGAAAATCTGGCGCCTTTTCACACACATAGGTTCCAGAACCAAAATCAGCACTGAAAGTCCCCATGATAACTGATCCGGAACTGAGGGAAAAAGAATGGTTACTGTCAGAGCCTCTAGACCCTTCCCCATTTGAAGTAAGTCTGTTGTCAAAAACTTTATTCTTCTGACCATCAGATTGAGTCCTGCCATTTTGAGCAGTATTCCCACTTGAACTTATTTCTCTTGAATTGTGACCTGCAATAGGTACAGTCTTGTCCCCTGTAGTTCCAGACTTTAGGCAGACATCTTCATCACCAAAACAACATGTATCTATGGGTGTTCCAAGGAACTCAAGACTTGTATTTTCCAGATTCGAATTACAGAGGGGTTGGTGAGAAAGCTTCTCTATGTCATGGTCAGTTGTTCTGTGGTTTATATGAAGTTCTGCTTCAGATGAAAGAAAAGGACTTGTGGAAAGAAATTCTGTGCCCAAACTGCCCAACCTTTTCAGTTGTCTTGACCCTGAACACTTTTTTGATTTGAAATCTTCATATGATAGTATTGGTTTCTTAATGCTTTTTGTACATTTTTGTTGGGCTTGCTTTCCTAAATATAAAAGCCTGTTGTATTTAGCAGACAGACAACTTTCCATCGAAGCAGAATTTTCCTGAGGTTCAGCACATGGTATTATGGAACGACTTTGTTCTTCTCTAGATATCTTAATAGAATTTAGCTGTCCTAGCTGTGATTCATAAATTAGAGCAGTGGAATCTATTTTCTTGTTTTTCTTAAACAAATATTTCGAGGAACCACTATCAAATACAGACTTCAAAATATGAGGCTCTTGCAACATATGCATGTTTGTTATCGGTGGCTCTGCAACATGTTGCAGCCACACATCTGTATTTCTGGATCTCCGCAGAGCTGAATTTGGAGATTGCTGATACAAAGCTGAACAGGTAAGATTTACGACACTTACATTTCTAACTGAGGGCTGTACATCTGTACAGGTTTCAGCGGATTTGTTCTCAAAATTGTTTTGAATTTCTAAAATACTTCTGCGTAACACATCTCTCACTATATCAGCTGCAATCGATCTAACTTCATTTTCTCTAAAGCTTAAATTCTTAGCTGAAGTAGGTGGCATCTTATGAAATCCTGGTACAGGCTGACTTGTACTTGGGAACATGTCAGCAGTTGAAGTATTATTTGTCTCTTCTTTTGATACTGATCTCTCCTTGTTGTTAAATTCATCTGAAGAACTTTCTGGAAGCGTAGAAGAACTTCTTTGGTAAACCGGATTGCTCATCATTCTGAATGACGATTCTCTGCCATGACCTGAAGATATATCGCTTGATGAGGAGTCACTTGAACCAGGATAGAAATTTCCAAAGATTCTTGAAATCTCTGCAAGATCCCTCTCTATGATCAACAGTCTTGTTTTAGAGTCTCTCTTGTATAACTGCAAGTTGGTTTCATCAAAAGTGGCAGCATCAACTACTTTTTCTACTTCACGCATGTAGTCAGCAGATATTTGTGACACATCCTCAAGTGAAACCTCTGCAGCAGGATGTACCAAATTTCTACCAGGTGTAACTGGTCGTAAGCGATCCTGTTGGGACATTGATGCATCATCATCTGTAGCATCTAATTCTTCGACAAAAAATGGAATACTATCTGCACTTGAAGTCAAATGAGGACCAAGCTGTGAACTATGGTGTATGTTCGGCTCAATGTTGACTTCAGAAAGAGAATCGGTAAATATGTTTCTGTATGACATTCCTGAAGATACACTTCCAGCATCATCTGCATAATGGAGAGCCTCTTCAATAGTTGTAGCCACATTTTCTAACAGTTCAGATTGATGAGGAAAGTTTTCATGGTTTAAAAGTGGTTCACTTTGTGGAATATGACTTGGCTCAGGTGGAAATGGCAGCTGGAATGGAGAATTTGAACGGAATGGAGAATTTGAACGGAATGGATACTGATCCGAGTGTTGTGAAGTTATGGGAATGGGAAATATTTCTTCAGTTTCCTCTGTAGTCCAGCTGTCAGATGACCTGCCTGCATGTACCACATTAGAAATTTGAGCATGGGTTACATGTCCATGTGAAATATTTGATGTGTCTGAAGTTGAGCTGTCTTCTAAATCAGTTTGAGCATCGAATACATTAGTGTCAATGTCTTCGAAAAGATCCATTTGAGGAATGTCCGTGTCTCCTTGATTCCCAGCTATATCGAACCATCCATTCATGTCATCTTCATCGTCCTCTCCAGCAGAGCTTTCGCCATCTCCATCTCGAAAATCATTGCCTCTAAAGTTCCACGCTGTATCAGATGGCAATAGAGCCGACTTAACAAGTGGTTGACTGCGAGAATATGTATGGTTATCCAGTGGAAGACGGAACTTCCCTTGAACAGCATAGTCTGTTTGATCACTTTGTACCTGACCAAATAAGTCTCGTCTATCAATGAACTTGTCCGCAGAGTTGTCAATACCTGCTGATGGTCCAGGACTTATGGAATATTCTCGTTGAAGGATCTCAGATGTTCCCAAATGACCAACAAATGTGAGATTGCTAGGATCTGATAGAACGGCAGACCTTGTTTCTCTCTGTACAAGGCTAAAACGTGTGTTTTGCGACACAGGATAACTACTGTCTGTAAAGTTTTCTGTGATACTGCTCTGATATGTGGTGTTTGTTTCGAGTCTAGTTGCTGGTTGATCTCTGTCTTCAAAAGCTGTATTCAACACTTCTTCAGATCTGATACCACGATCACTAGTGTTGGGTTGTTCTGAATTCTCTTCCTCAGATGTTATGATTTGTCGTTGTATACCTCCCTGTATGTCTTTTGAGTCATAGCTTGCTAAATTCTGCAATGAATCAGTTACTAAATCTGAAGCAACAGTGGAAGAAGAAGTTGTGGAAGCAAGTGAGTCTGTTTCAAATGAGCCTGAAAAAACTGATTCCTGTGTCTCATCATCAACATTGTTTGATCTTTCCACCTTATAAGCTTCCTCCCTTTGATCATCTGGATAAGGTGTATTAAAATCTGACCAAGAAGGTTCATTGGTTGCTACAATTGGAACCTCTAAATCTCTTTGGAGCTGCTCTCCTGTATTAACACAAGTATCAGTGTTAGTGTTCATGGTCGACTGAGCAGTGGATTCCTCTGTAAAAGAAGGGTCTTTCTTTGAGAAGGATTTCACGTCTAGTTTTTGAAGTTGTTTCTCTTTCAACATCTGGGAAGGAGATTCATACCCAGAAAGACTGTCCTTGGTCCTCAAATCAGATGCTTTTGAACATCCACTATTTTTACTCATTGAGGAAAATCCTGTCTTATGACCACTTTTTGGGTGAATATTTTCAACACTGTTTGATACATCGTCTACCTTTATTTTCAAGTTTGACTTACATGGCAGACTCTGGGAACTGTCTTTCTTTACCGAAGACCTTGTGAGAGATCCAGATAATTCCTTATTTATATGTCCAAATTTCTCTTGACATGAAATTCCTCTTTCACTTAAACTGTCATGTAAACTTTGATTTTGAACTTTTTGGGTATTAATCTGTAAGCTGTCCACATGTCTTTCATGATGAACTGAATGAATTGGCCCATCTACTGTGCTTTCTAGGTCTTCTTTCAGTGTTAAATCTGCACAAAGTGGGCTTGAACTTTGCACAACAAACTCATTCACTTTTGAACATCCTGCCTCTTGCTTGGACATTTTAACTTGGTTACTATGAGTTGAAATTTCAATGACTTCTTTATACATTTGATCATTGCTTGATTCCGATTTATCTTGTTCTGTTATCTGTGGTATCTTACCAGGTGTTGGTTCAATTGTTTCTTCTTTGACAATATTTATTGTATAGTTAAGTTTATCTTCCGCTGAATATGTGATAGGAAAGTTAAATTTTTCTTCATCTGATAAATCTCCATCCAATGATTCAATTTTAGATTCCATCGATTTCTCATACAATGAATTAAGTTTGTGAACACTTTTTTCCTTTTGGCTAAGGCCTTCTTCGGAATTTGATGTCAAGGAATGAATCATTGATTCTTCAGTCTTTGAATCAGACATATCTACAACTGATTCAAGGTTTTCTGTCATCGTTTCTACATTCTTTGAATCAGACTTATTTAGAACTGATCTTTCCAGTTCAAAATCAAGCTTTTCTCTCATTGATTCTTCAGTCTGTGAATCAATCTTATCTATAACTGATCCTTCCAGTTCCGAATCAAGCTGTTCTTTTGTCGATTCTTCAGTCTGTGAATCAGATTTGACTATACCTGATCCTTCCAGTTCTGAATCAAGCTTTTCTTTTATTGATTCTTCAGCCTGTAAATCACCCTTATCTATAACTGATCCTTCCAGTTCTGAATCAAGCTGTTCTTTCATTGATTCTTCAGCCTGTGAATCACCCTTATCTATAACTGATCCTCCCAGTTCTGAATCGAGCTGTTCTTTCATTGATTCTTCAGCCTGTGAATCACAATTATCTATAACTGATCCTCCCAGTTCTGAATCGAGCTGTTCTTTCATTGATTCTTCAGCCTGTGAATCACCCTTATCTATAACTGATCTTTCCAGTTTTGAATCAAGATTTTCTTCAATATAATCTTTCCATTTGGTCTGTACTGATTCCACAATCAGTGTATGACATACAGCTTCCATATGTCCTTCATTCTCAGAGATTAGCTTTTCCTTCATTTCTAAATTAGTACTTTTCTTTTCTGTGTCATTCTCCTGGTTGAACATATGATCTTCCACAAGAACACTGTCATTCAATGTAGATATTGTCTCTGCTTTTGGTTTTTCTTTTTCAAAATGGCTTTCAGTAAGTTTTTCACTCCTATTTGACAATTCACTTTCAGATTTGCTTGAATAATAGTTTAAATCTTTATTTAGATCCTTGTTTCTGGACTCTGTATTGACTTGTTTTGGTACTGCTTCTGTAAAATGTGTTATTTTATTGTTCTCATTGTCTGACTCCGTCGTGTTACCACAGTAATCATTGATTTGTTCATTCTGAGGACAGCTTTCTGGGCTTTTAACTTCTGAACTTAGAATTTTTTCACAGAGTGAAAAGTCCTCAACATTCCTTTGATCTTCTTCAGAGGACATTACATAGCAGCCTGAATTAGATGCTGAAGTTGGTGGTATTTTTTTTAATGTTAAGTTATGTTGGAACATGCTAAAAGCAAGCTTGACACTTTCGTAAATGTTGCTTTTATCGGGAACACTTTTAGTAAAGTTCAGAAAACTTTCAAAAAGACTACTGACGGATGTTACTGAAACCTTGTCAGTTAAACTTTCTTGACCTTGTTTAACACTGTCTTGCATATTTACGATGCCCACTACATTTCCTTCCGATAGCTTTAATTCATGGTTTGATTGTACACCTAAAAGTTCATGAAGGACAGATGAAATAGTCAATAGTGAATCCTGCTGTGTAAGGCTAATTTTGCTGGAGGAGAAACGCTGCAGGAGCACTTGGCCCGGCAGCTGTTTATCCATAGATAGCACTTTTAAAAGAACATCAGCAACATCAAACAAAGTTGGAAATTCTAGGTCTCCAGTTGAATTCACATCACTGCCTGAAGATAAGTTTTCAAGAGAATCGTCTGAAAGACAGTCAGTTCCTAGAAAATCTGCATAAAGCGAGACCTTTGGGAGCTTCATGAAGTCTTTATCTTCAACAAGATAGCTTTCTAACCAGTTTGAAACAGAAGGATTTCCCAAACTACTTGGTTGAGGATCGTCACTAGTTATGCATAAACTAGTATTTTGAACTGAAATGTGCCCAAATTCAATGCTTCCTTTTATTGGCAAATCTTCACAAGTTAATGACTTACTATCATCATTGAATATTTGGACTGATCCATGGTCAGTTTCTCTGTCCATGTTATTACTGGTTGAGTCTGTAATACTGTTGTTGGATGGGGAAACATCTTGAATTGATTCTATGTAGTTGGTCAAAGACCCAGACTCAAAAGTTCCAACCATAACATTGTCATTAAAATGGACCTTTTTCTCTTCAATTGTAGTTTGTGATCCATTCTTCAAATTTGAAGCTTTATGATCAGTGTAATCTAGTAAATTCAAAGGTAGATACTTTTGTATTCCCCATGCTGTACTT
Organism: Mopalia muscosa; assembly: GCA_031763545.1. Classification (NCBI taxonomy): domain Eukaryota; kingdom Metazoa; phylum Mollusca; class Polyplacophora; order Chitonida; family Mopaliidae; genus Mopalia; species Mopalia muscosa. The sequence goes on from JARFOD010141684.1 coordinate 9,852, forward strand.
TGTAAACTTAATTCAGGGAGCTTGATTTCTTCATCTGTATCTTTGAAATTATCTAATACTAAACTGGAAGTTGCTTCTGCTGTCTTTCTTGGTAAATAAGAACCAGGACATAAGTCAGTCGGAAATACGCCTTCTGTATTGCTCAATCTTAGATCTGTAGACATAATTTTTTTATCAGTGTCAGGTAAATCATTGACGAAAGATAAAGTTTCAATAGGGGTCCTGTTTTTGATTTTCAGAGATGTGGAATTCTGGAAGGCGTTGGGTATTTTGAATTTTTCAAATTCTTCAACAGATGACTGTTTGTCTAGTAAAGATTGTGCGGAGGTCAAAGTCTGAGTGAAATCCTGTGCCGGGTCAGCCCTGTGTCTCAAAGCTCTGAAAGATTTAGCACTGTCAATCATCTCACTAAGGGACATGTTTCTTCCAAATCTTTCATTATCAAATAACACATCTGCACCTGGTTCTTTGGAAGACGAAGTAGGTGCCTCGGAAGATTTGTCATTGTGCAATATAGCTTTTCCAGTGGCTTTTTTCTTCTCTGAACTTTTATCTCCATTCTGTGTTGATTTATTCTCAGCTTCAGTAATGGTTTCATGCAGTGCAGTAGACAGCTTAACATGACTTTGGTCATCAAGACTTTCTGTAGAGCCTAAGCTTTTTATCTGGGTGCCTTCAGTTTTATTGGAGTTTTGAGAAAATAAAGGAGAACATTTTCCTTTTTCTCTGGAAATTGTGTTATTTCTGGAGGTGGATAAATCTTCACTTCCTCTTGATCTTACAATAAAAACTTCCCCTTCAGAGGGCTGACTGGGTAGTGCAAAAGAACCATGTTCACTCAAACTTGATCTTGAATTATTATGTAGGGGCTCAGTTTTAAGTTTGTCTTTAGTATCCTTAGCAACCGTTACAGTCAGGTTTTCATGACTCCATGCTTCAGAATTACTAATAATTGCAGATGAGCTTTCATCACTTTGGTTATCTGAACTCCTCTCTATATGAAGAATCTCATCAACATTTGTCCCAGAGCTGTTTGTGACCGTTGTTGGATTGGGAAAAACAGGGAACAAAAATGGTTTTGCTGTTGGACCAGCAAAAAATGGACCTGGTTTGGAATTTTGGGTTTTGGGTAAATTGTTGAAAAGCGATTTATCTGTTAGTTCTTCGGAGCTTGTTACCATTGACAAATCATCACTGGTTAGTTCATCCATGAACCTAAGATGGCCAAAGTCTTCTTCCATTGCCAGTCTTGCCGCTGCTGCAATTTCAGATAAGGAAGCATCATCATTAACAGCACTGGCATCTTCGTTTCTTTCTGTATTCGGGATGAGAGACAATTTGGTATACCCTGAACTCGATCTACAAATCTGAATTTCAAACTCTGCCTTCTTCTCTGCAACATCTGATTGACTTTCAATGTTAGACGTTATCTTGTGACTTTTAGGATGTTCCTCAGGCTGATCGGAAAGAGTATCCTGGCTGCTAGCGAAATTCATTTTTTCATCATTATTAAAAAACTTGCCATCGTCATCATTTTTTACAATGGTACCTGCGCCAACGCCAGTTTCAGAGTTTAGTGCTTCGTTTTTGTTCGAGGTGGATAGACATTCTGACTGTAAATTTACTTTTTTAACAGCTGAAGATCCGGATTCTGATCCTTTTTCAGACGATTTTTCTAAAAATGATCTGGATTGAGAAAGTTTTATAATTCGGGGATCTTTAGAAAGTGGGTCTGCATCAGAATCACTCCATGCACGTTCATCAGGAATGCATGGCTCGTTATTACTAAACAAATCAGAAGAGCTAGAACTTTTGAAGGCACGAACACCTTTATGCTTATCATGCTGACTCACATTATTCAGAGGGTCTGCAGTCATTTTGAATTCATCCGTTAAATCAGTTACAGAAAGATCAGTATGGATTGTACTCACTTTATGCGCTGTAGCTTCCTGAGAAAATGAACCCGAATTGTGGGAGGGCTGAACATGGGGAGTAACTCTATCATCTGATAGCGATGATGATGATGATACATTTGTGAAACTTTCCTCCTTGTTTCCATGACCAGAATCATGTGGGCTCAATGGATATTTTACAGACTTGTTCAAGGAATCATCTGAAAAATGAAATGAACAAAAGATTTCTACCAAAGTTGTAAAGGAAGGAGCAGTTGACCTGCAAAATATATCATGTATCTTAAACTGCTTGAAATAAAGTGTCAATAACCCTGTGCCCTGACGTGAATTTAGCCTAAATACCTGTACAATAAGCTGTCTAACAGGTGCATGGCCATCTTTTTGTATATCAGCTACTGTCCATACAGGTGCCAAGTGTTCAAATGAAATGAAGATTGACCCTGTACATTGAGTGCCTCTATAGTGATGTGTGAATTGTCAAGTAACAAGGCAGGCTGCATCATTTACAATACCATGTAAAGTTACAGGTTGTAGATAGGCTTTTCATATTTCCTTAATGCAAAAACTGAGGTGTCATTTTAATTTTGGTCAAGTGACTAAAGTTTTGTAATTCCGAAAAGTGATAACTTTTGTTTGCAGAGACTTCTGATTAGCTAGTCCTTATTTCAACTAAGATATGTACACTAATCACCTAAAATTCGTCCAAAAAATTTATATTTCAGAAGCTATTTGAAAGAATACGAAATTGTGTCTGAGAAGCAGGAGATGAATAAAAAAACATACAAATTTCTCAGAAAACCTTTATTTGTTTGATGACATGCTGTAATTAGGATTGGTCATAAACTAAATTTGAGGTTATTGAAGCTATCACATTTTTCTGGGATATTTGAAAAGTTTACTAAGATAGGTGAGTGAAGTAAGGGTGAGTAATCCATCACTTTAACATTAGCTTACCTGGACCCTGACTGGAAGATGAAGTGGACCAGGGGCCTCCTAGTTTTGTCTCCGAGAAAGACATCTTACACCTTATTGCTGTGTCTCTCAATCAAGGCATTTCTGAAATATAAACAAGTTATATTTTTGAATAATTTTGTGTCTTTTTAGTCTATTCCAAAATAACGAAAATAAAGTTATATTTTTGATAGGAAAAACATACATGGTCATTTCAATATGGATATTATTTTTATGAATGATCTTTTACTTTGTGACACAACCAGTATACTAGACCTATATTGTACTGTATCTTGTCATAGCAAAAACTTATCTGTATTAGAAGAAATTTTATGTACAGACTTACAAATTATTGAA
>JARFOD010141695.1:0-13072 GCA_031763545.1 Mopalia muscosa
GGGGGGAAGCTTGTACCGATGGACCAAACATTTCACCTCTAACAGTTCTTGCAGTGTGGCTAGTTGCTGATGGAGCTCACCACCGACAGATAATTGAAACACCCTTGAACATGACAAACACAATCAAATAAATTCTGCCAGACGAGACTAGGTTCTTCCTAGTCCGTCCGTGTCTTTGACAAAGGACAAGACTTCTATCTACCTGCAACCAAGCAAAAAATATTGTTGAACTATTGTGATGCTCAAGACGAATTTCTCAACACTGGCGGGGCGTGGTTTAGTGGCTTGCATGTGCACTTACTAATTTTACTTTGATATACGGTTAATGGGATCGAGTCTGTCTGTCGGCCATCCTGTATATGAGTGAGTCACACAATGTGGCGACGCAACACGGGGTGGTTTCTAGGAGATATACATGTGGTGTCACATCGTAATTTTTGCAAAGAACAGTGTAAAGTGGACATTCCGTCTTCATATAATGATATTAAACCCCAATCAAACAAACAAACAAACAAGTCAACCGTCTGGCTTAGGCAGTAATTTCTAGTCCTATTACCGCTGTCTCCACAATACCACTGGAGGAACACTCACGACTTTTCACCATAAACAAAAATTATTGACATCTATATGTGGCTATTTACTGTTGGACAGAATTGTCTAATATAAGTGGGGGAAAACTTGACCTAAGTGCCATACGCCTCAAATTTCGTAACACTGCACAGTTTCATATAACTGTGATTATGTCCTACGTTAAGAAATTTCGATCCTTAAGCTCCTGTTTGACTATATGCGACTCCATTACACTCCCGGTACAGTCGCCTGGCTCATTACTGTTTTTTTTCTTCAATTTCTTCATTTACTGTTTAGGTTTTCTAGAATGATGTGTTACGCAATTTATAGTTACGAGAAAAATAAAACGAAACAGTAATTTTGACGTTAATGTATTTTATTTCCTGTCGCACATTACCAAGTCAGGCGACCGTGATTCTGGATAAATGTCCCGACTAAATGCCTTCACTGCTGGCTTACTTCAGCATGAACCCCACACACTTGTAAGACAGGCGGCGGGAATTGTTGTTGTCCTCTATCTATAAACTGTTGATAGCATTTGTGTTATTTCCGTGGTAACTCGTGTTAGTTAGATCGGTTAACTTCAGTAGCATGTGCGTGTTTAGGACTGATATGCTCCAAATGTGTCTAGGTGGGAGGAACACAGTTTTTTGTGCTCTCCGAGCTATAGGGAACAACAACACGAAGCCGATTTATTTGTGAGGAGTTTGTATTGCACCTTGTCATTGTCATGCCTCGCCATTGTTTCCACCAGTGACGTTGAGGGTGATTTCCTCTACCAATTATGCTCTGACGCTGTTTTCTGGGCCCGATTCCACTAAAAGCACCTTTAAACCTAGCCCTAAATGACGTCTTACCTTCCTCATTTTCTTTGGGCCATGTTATATGTCAGGTTCCAACATATAACATGGCCCAAAGAAAATGAGGAAGGTAAGACGTCATTTAGGGCTATGCTAAACCCAAGTCAAAATGTATTAATTCCTCAGTTTACTCTATTTTGGATTGATTCATTTAATTTTGGGCATAATTGTAATTATGCAATTGAGTATAAGTTAAATGCCTAAGTGTATAAGTAATTAAGACATGTAGTAAGTTTTTAAAATTTACCCTTGACTTTGGCCAGAAAATGTTTCGTGGAATTGATCCCTGGGTAAAAATAACATAAGTACGACACATTGTTTATAGTCACTTCTTTAACAAAATTATTATTTCATAGGAGTCCTTGGGCCAGCAATATTCACATATTCTTAGACTTTTGTATTTCTTTAATTGGTTTTACTATATCTATAATTCTTGTATTTGTTAAGTTCCGCCTAAAGCTGCTAGTTTAAAGTTCACTCTTTATGAAATAACTGTCGGGCTAAGTATTATTTCGTGTTTTTTTAAAATAAATTTTATATGAGAATATGTTGAAAGGTGTATTGTAACTGTATGTGGAAATATGCCCTGTTAAGTGGTAACCCTGGCTGCAGGACGGGGTTCTTAATATACTGTTGTTATGTACAAGGTATTTGTTAGTTGTTTATTCAGTACAGTGCTTTGTTTAATCAGCTTCCCAAAGAAAGGTCAAAACGAACAAGACCTCGGTCCCCTTTGACAAAATGCCGTACGACAAATAAATACCTTACGACAAAATTACGTCATGTTAAACTATAGCGTTAACATGTAGCGCGATATTTTATTGTCGTACGACATTTTGTGAAAGTGGCTTCGGACTAACACCTTTCCTCCCTTGCCGAATATCGCTTCGAAAACGTTGCAAACATTTTATTGGACTATTGTAGGCGCCAACAGCCAATCAGAAACTCGTTTACAAACATGTCTACAATAAACAAAAATGATGTCACTGTCAATTAACGTTCGCGAGCCACACCCAATTAGCGTCCGGTAGGATGTTAGGACTAGTTTATGGCAATAAGTCAGGTGTGTGTATGTTCATGTAGCCTACTACCTATACAGGGTTTACTTTACTAATGAAATATCCAATCTGATTGGATGGACTAAAGGAACGTCACTCGACGGTAGCTGTTGTGTAGACTATAGTGAACTCCGATTTTGCGTTTGTGAGGACAAGTTAGGGATCAAAGAGATGAGTCGATTTTTTTCCGCCAGCCTCTTGGAAAACGTGTTTTACTGGAGCCAGTTTTGTCGGTGTTTATAAAGTGATTCCAAAATTTTCTTTGTTTGTGAACTTAACGTCATGGGGTCCACACGAGGCATACAGTAATACCTGTTCAGTAGAATAACGTCCAAATGACAGACAAGACAGAAAACAAATCCTGGACACGAGACTGTGTCGTATAACGAAGGCCTCCGTGTGCATCGAAGTCTACTTTAGGACCTTCTGTAACTGCTAATGCCCCGTTTTAGACTAGATGAAAAGACGTGCCGGTGATGACTGATGCACTCTTCCAGCATGTATATTTTGGGGGTGAAGGTGCGAATATAGATAGTGTCGCTCCATGTTTCTTTGCGTCGCTCCATCGCATCGTTGTTTCGTTTCATTGTGTAGCTCAATCGCATCGCTTCACCATAAGGATCTATGCTTTCACCAAATTGAACAACATTTTATGTTCTCTGTGATACAGATATACATTTTTATGAAGTCCTACTGAAACATCGGATGTTCCAATCCAAGTGGCTATGTCTGCGATGTGTGTAAAGTTGCGATGGTACAGATTATGTAGGCCAACACGAGAAAACCATTTTGCTCTTCGTTAACTCACAGTTATCAGTTTGCATGCACCAGTAACTTATTCGAAAAACACGGTAAGAATGTTTTCAAGTGACCTGGCATCAAGCATTTTCATTAGTTACATACATAGACTTTATCAGCGAGACTTGTGCCCGACTTCTTTAAACATATATATGCCTATAAGACCATAAGTTCAAACCTTACAGTTTCTTTACTGAACCCTGTTATCTAAGGTCTGTGATACATATTTCTTTTATTTATTTTTTTTATAAAATCGACCCAGAATTACAGCGTGTCAAAATTATCATACATAATGCAGGTAGATAGATGTCAGTACATATACTTATTTTTTAACCGTTACATTTTACCTGACATGCATATATGTGAATAATATTATTTGAAAGTATACTTTGCAAAAACTCGCATTAACCGTCTTAAAGAAGATAACCGTTAATCATTTTGGATCGTCCGTACACAAACAAAACCCACCCCTTCGCTAGCCAAGGTTAAGACACAGTAGTTGTAACCAGGGACTTTACAGACCTCTATTGTTTTATCGGAGTCTCATAAGGACACACAATCTTGTACCATCTGAGGTTTCCCCTAAACCCCAAGTCTACGGCGACCAAGGGAAAAATAATGACGTTCGAAATCAACTTATAAATATGACCAAGAACAGGTTTTCTGTTCACAGTTTATTTTGTACTGATCAAGTCGGATTGAGCTTATCGATAAAGGCAGACCAGCAGTACGTAAGGCTAAGAGTTAAAGGTATTCCCAAATGGTTGATACCTAGAAAACGTTTAAAAATAGTCCAACTTGCTGAACTTGTTTCATTAAAAAAAATCATTGTACATGGTGAGAATTTGGGATTCCAACAATTGGCTTTCATTTACTTAGTGGAAAACACGCTAAATGACCAGACCACCTATCAACCCCTCAGTAAGGACCCAACTCAGAAGCTGAATGCTAAACACAAACTTCTTCTCAAACAGCTAAAAGACAACAAGGAGATAGACTACAAATTACATAAGAAACTAGTCAACCAGCACCCACGGTCCCCTTATGCTAGAGCTACCATCAAAGTACATAAAGACCCCGTCAAAGCCAGATTATTAATATGCAGCCGTGACACAGTGTATTATGACACAGCCCGACACATTAGCCAAATTCTTGCCCCACTAGGAAAAACAGCCAGATCATTTGTCAAAGACTCAGTAGTAGATGAAGTAGTTTTTCACTTAGCCCTCTAGCACCCAGTATGACAAATTTGTCATACTGTTTATGAGGTCCCCCATGGGAGAGAAATCCTTTGGGTTATTGTTTTTACTATTTCCCAGAGTTATCCTCCATATTTCCTGTATTTTTGAATTTAAATACAAAATAAACATTGTTTCACATTTCTGGATGCTCCGGGCACTAGAGGGTTAAGTGTAACTGTGAACAGGTAAATAAACCACTTTCTTCTGAATTCAGACTGTATTTTAGGATTTACTTCTCTATAGCACTTAGTAAATAACTAAAAGGAAATAAATACCTTATAAGCTAAGTACAAGTGAAATTTGTAGCTAAAGATTTTAACCTAAGTTACAATTTGCTTCGTGAATGTCAGAATCCACTGACGCTTTATGGGTAAAATATAACTTTTGAATTTATGTCCTTTGAAGTTTGTCTGTTTCCACAGGGGGTGTTTTCTTATCAATCAGCGCTGGTCTGATCTCAATGCCGTTGAAACTGGGTAATGGCTGGTTTCATACTTCTACTTTATAGACTTCTGATTGTATATAATGAAGAAAACTCCTTACCTACTCTATGTAATCACTTGTTATAAGCAGGGGTTTTAATAGACAAAATTTTTTCATCAAACTCAATTTGATATTGCCAGAACTCAATATTTTTAGCGGGCCACCGGCTCACAAAATGCTTAAAGACAAAATTTTACTAACTTTTCATCGTCAATTAAATAAAACAAACTTAGCGAGCATGTTGGTGGATATGACAATGGATGAAGTGAGGAAATCTGCGAGTCATCCACTGTAAATTCTGGGGTATTCCTGATGAAAAAGTGTCCATAAAAACCCCTGCAAAAGAGATTTCGACCCACATGTCAAGGTCTTTCTCAAGTGAATGTTCGCGAGTGGTATTCACCTGAAAAGGCCCCAACATGTGAGCTGAAAGCTCCTATAGTAAATGATTACTTTGAGCAGCTCACGAGTTTGTGTTTCATCAAGCAAAAAAAAAAAAAAAAGGGATGTATTAAGTTATGAACACAGATATCAGTTTGTGAAAACCATGACGATTTATTGTTCTAACTATTAGTTTCTGAACATGAAACAGAAAGCACACATTGAATAACATACATGTAGAATATTTGAAATTTACTTCTCACGACTGGCTAATTTTGTCCATTATTAAAACTTTAATATAACAACCATCAACAAAATACAAAATTATTTTCCTTTGAGAAGTAAACTTGTATGTTCAAATTAAAAAATTTTAACCAGAATTTTTAATTCTGTCTGAGATTTTGAATAATTTTTCTTAACACAATACCTATCATGTGATTCTTTGTTGGTCCTGTCAGCAAAAGTTCAGAGTTAATTCTTAATGGAAGCATTTACATATTTCTTCCTCCGCTTTCATAAATAATCCACATCCATGTAAAAGTTGGGGTTCTTTCAGAGACAATATTGTTTATCTTTGACATAACATGTCAAACCTCTTTAATACAATTGAGGACTCCACCGCTAGCCAAGGGTAAAAATTTTGACTTTTTTTTTTGTTGGTCTTTCTGAAATCTTCTTTTCATTGTCTTAATAATAAAAAAAGTTTTACCCAAAAATTAGGTATATTAGAATGTTTTTTTAGATTTAAATGTTTTGAAGATATGTAGCAAATATTTTTTTTAGTAAGGCAGATTTTTTACATATATTTTTATCAATTGTTCAATAACTAAATTGAATTTAGGAAACCCTTATGACTGTATTTTAGTTTAAATGCTTGTCTTCGAAGACATGGAAATTTGGGGAAAAAGTCTAAACCATCTGAGAAAAATAATAAAATACAGAGTCAATTTAAAAAAAAATATTTGACGTTTTTCTTTATTAATGCCATTATTAAATAAAATCAATCATAAATTGACATTATATTTAGAATCTTGAAATCCTCCGCTTTCTGACTATATATGATGTTAATATAATCATCCACAAAAGCCATGAAAATAGAAGTCACATTTTTTACTCCTGACTAGCGGTAGAGTCCTTAAAACATTTATTTCTCGAAGCCTAAAACAACATGTACTGTTCCTAAATAGCAATGCCAAAGCAGCAAACATTGAAGAAAACAGTCAACTTTTAAAAATTTGCAACTTAAGAGACCTCAGTATAACTTTAGCTAAAATATTTCTTTCTCATGCATAAAGATTGGATATTCTTCCATGTTCACACAACATATTATTCATGAAGAAAAATGAGGCTATTGCATCCATTTATTATCCAGTGACAACATAAAACCCAGTTGTAAAGGCCATATAAAACATACTGATATACCTCCAACCGCGTAACACCAGACTTCCAAATGCTAAATTTTGTCCTTTTTTCGTCACGCTTCAATCACTAGTGTTATTTATTTATTAGACTAGTATTTAATGCCATTATACTCAAGATATTTCACTAACTTTTGTCTTTGAGTTTCAAGTCACATCCAAAATATATGAGAATTTGAAATCTTCAAGGGTAGCTGAATGGTTAAGTGCTTAGTGTTTGACGCCGTGCGGGTATTTCTTGTAGATGACGATGGTGTATGCCAGCAATAACTGACGGGCAGACTTGATCTCGTGCAATGTACGTCAAAGTAAGCGGACATGCTATTCACAGGCTTTGTTAGCGGAAGGATGGATATGGCTGGTGTATTGAATTCGATTCCATGGAGAAGATTAAGAGGGGTGTAAAACTCTTGTAAATCCACAGAATCATTGAGACTTAATAAATGAAACATTTTAAGTGTTTCGTGTCATATTTGGCCCCGATAACCCCACCAATCATTTCCTTCGTTTCTTGATAGCTGTTTCCCCAACCTTGGTTGATAATCTCTTATTTGCTGTTTTCTTATCTTCAAACAATCTGAAATTAAAATTCTGTCAAGGAAAATATGACAAATGTAGAACAGTCTTTGTGTTTTTGTTGTGACTCCATCATATTCATCCCAGCATTTGCATTTGACACTATAAAAGTAGTAGCTATGTTTAAGAAATAAATAAAGATGCTAATACTGAATAATTTTCCAAAATAGCGAAAATACTGTAGATGCTAATATTGTTTGATAGTTTGTTTGTTTGATTGAGGTTTAACTTTGTACTCAAGGGTATTTTTCTTATATGACGACAGATGGTCCACTTCACACTGCCTAATTACGATAGGAAACCGATAGGAAATCTTGTAAAAAAAACAAAAACAACCCATGATTGCCAGAGCCACATTGTGTGGTCGACAGAAGGACTCAATTGGCAAGGGTTTTAAGCCATACTCTGACCAGGGACTAATTCACACATCTTCGGCCAATTTGTTGGTATATATCAAATCCATTGTTTTGCAAAAAGGATATTTTTCAGTGAGAATTTCCTGTTTGAGGATTCCTGTGAGGAGAAATTCTGAGCTGAGGACAGGTATTGCTGCACCCAGAGCCGGTTCACAAAGCTTCCTGTCATCCTCACATGATATCACAACTACATCATCCTCAAACTTTACTGGCATAGACTTCAAATACTGGGGGAAAAGAAAACAGTTGATAAATATTTGTTTGATTGATTGATTGGGATTTAACATTGTACTGAAGGATATTTCAGTTATATGATGACGTGCCAGCGGAAGAGGTGAAGAAAACAACCCTCAACTATACTGAAAATGTAGACAAAAAGGGACAATTACAGAACGATGACAGGACGCAATACAGACACCACAAACAGATCGGCTTGCTGTTCCCCTTTAGCTCTGAGAGCACCAGTGAAACATGAAGCTCCCTCCAACCACCCGCATATACTTATATTTTTACATATTAATGACTCGACATGTAGTAGTTATTGTAATACGGTTTTCATACGGTTTGATATAAAACAATCAATTTCATTTGGAGATTGATTTTTTTGATGTTGTGCATTTCACTTTTACGACAGCAGTGTATTCTGATTATAATTGACACTAGCACAGCCATATGTAGTAATAAATGTATAGTGTTGAAAAATTAATTTTCCTCCAAATTCCAATGATAAGTAAAGAAAACATTGCTACAAACTGCCTTAAGTCAGAGGCCTAAAACTTTCTGTTGTGTTTGAAGGGTTGATGTGCAGGCTGGTTGTTCAAGGCTCCGTTAACCTTACAGCCAGTTAGAAGACGTCGCTCACAAAGAATTCCACATCATGTCATAATAGAAATTCACAGTTATGCACTGTCATCTAATAGAACGTTAACTTAACAGAGTTTTGAGCAACCGGTCCCCTGATAAATTACTGTTCCTCCAGGGCTAAGTATCACTAGGCTGGAAATCTAGTACCCTTAGTTAGTGCAGGGCTTTAAAGTTTAGAGTCTATATATATCAGTATGAGGTAATATGTTTTTTATGTCATTCCTTCAGAGCAAACACCAAGTTTTCATAGAAACTACAAATTTCAGTCAACTTTTCCTTTTCTTGACTTACCTCAGCTCCGGCACACTTTATTATATCTGTAACAGAGAAAAGGCACATGACAGCTTAGAACATAACAAAAAAAAGTGCATACCAAAAAAATACAATCTGTTACAAAATGAGTTGGTCATTAAAAAAATTCCAATTGACAACAGAATACACATTCAGATTTTTGTTTATTCAAACATGTCCACATGGCACTAAACTGAACTCAAACAATGAAAACATCCTAACCTGACAAAAATAGCCCCACCCATTTACACATTACCAAGACGCTATAACAGTGACAACCTTTTATGACATACCTTTCATCTGTATTGGTTCAGGCTTCACAGATTTTGTTACGTGGATTTTATAACCATTCAGCAAACTGCTAGCATCCGCCTTCTCTATTGATGTTTGAAGGCAAAATTTAAACTTTTTTTCACTTATCTTATCCTTCACCAAAAAAGGAGATGGGTCTACAAAAAGAAACATCACATAATTTTATCTGATAAGCAAAATAAAGCTGCCTTTTTTCTTTTTTTTTGGTTGATTGAATAGGTGTTTTACATCATGCTTAAGGGTATGTCACTTATATGACGGCGGTGTATTCCAACAATAAATTACAGTCTGTGAAATTTATAAATATAAGAAACTGTCCAACACTATAAAGAGTGGACTTACCAATAAAGAGTCCAGCATCTTTACACCTGTCCAGCCACTGTGGAATAACAATAGGTAATCCTCGAGCCAGACAACACAGGAACTTTACAGTTCTTCTTACCTGTAACATTGACAAGAGCAAAAACAAGGTTTACCTTGAAAGAATTGGTTTAGAATTAGTACCATGTAATAAGGTTTTTTTTTTGTGGAAATAATTGTGAGTTTGATCCCAAAATGATCATGTTCAGAACATGGAGGTCTGAGCATAGCAAAATGATGCAGTGGCGGCCATTTTGTTTTAAAGAATTTGATGAAATTTAATACTATCTCTTGTCTTAAGATGAGACTAAATTTAAAGTTACTTCCGAGAATTTGTTACAGAGACACCATGTTAACAACATATAAAGATATGATTATTGTAAAATTATGCTATGGCTACCATTTTGTTTATGGAATTTGATGAAATTGAATCCTTTCTCTTACATTAATAAGAGGAGACTATATTTCAAGTTTCTAGTTAATCCGTGAATTTGTTACAGAGTTATAGTGTTCACAACATATAAGGTATTGGTAATGACTATTATAAAGTAATGCAGTAGCGGCCATCTTGTTTTACGGAACATAGTGACATTAACCCGGTTCGTTATCTTAAAGGCAGGAAGCCATCTTCAAAGTTTGATTGACATGCTTTTTATTTTAAAGTTTAGCTGTCCAAAGTATTTTCTTCACCTGTTTGTATATATATACCTATGTCTCTAGTTAAGATTACTCCTGATGATGGTTTGATCAATAAACCGAAACGTTGAGTGAAAATGAATTCATTATCTTTCCGCGGAGTTGTTACTATACTTTACTATGCTTTGCTTGATTGGGGTTTAACGTCATACTCAAGGGTATTTCACTTATATGACGACATGCCAGCCCAATGGGTGAAGGAAATCACCTTTGACACCACTGGCAACAAACAAAGACAGGATGGGACAAATACAGGACGACCACAACAGGATGCAATACAGACACCACACACAGATCAGCTTCCTGTTCATATTTAGCTCTGAAAGCACCAGGGCAACATGAAACTCCCTCCAACCACCCACACTAACCTGATGGCATTATTACCCAGATAAACTTACAACTGTATTTAAAGTACAACTAAGTCATGCTTACCTGTGAGCACTAGCACCCAGACAAATTTAAAACTGTATTACAACTAGTGCATTATAGTTATGCTTACCTGATAGCATTATCACCCAAATAAACTTACACTGAACTGTATTTAAACTTTATTTGGTTGTAGTTATACTAACCTGTTAGCACTATCATCAAGATAGAATCAAAACTGTACAGTAGTTAAACTTTAGCTTATATAGCTATATTTATTTGTAAGCATTATTTTGATAAACTTAAAACTGTAATGAAATTACAGCTGATTATCATTTGGCTAACCTGTAAGAGTTATCATCAAGATAAAATAAAAAATTGTACAGTATTTAAATATCAGTTGATTATAGCTATACTTATCTGTTAACATTATTTCCCAGATAAAATTAAAAAATTTAATTAAACTACAGTTGATTACAGTTATGCTAACTTGTTAGCATTATAGCTGAGATAAAATTAAAACTGCAATTAAACTATAGTTGGTTATGGCTAAATTAACCTATACGCCTTATTGCCAGGACTGCCTTTCAACCATCAGGTATCTGAGCTAGTCACATGTTGTGGCTCTGGCAATTGCAGGGGTGGTCTTTACGAGGTTTCTTTCTGGGTTTCCACTATAATAAGGCTGTGTACAGTGTGAAGTGGACAATCCGTCATCATACAAGTGAAATACCCTTGAGTAAGAAGTTAAACACTTATCAAACAAACAAATCAGGTGTGAGTGAGTCACAGAATGTGGCCCTGAGAATCGTGTTTTTTTTTTTAGCTTTCATCTCGGTTTTCCCCCATAACAATGCAGTGTGAAGTGGACAATCCGTTGTCATACAAGTGAAATACTACGACATTAAACCCCAATGAAACAAAAAAACAAATCAAGACTGTGACACTTTAGTTGTAGAGGTGATGGTTACTGTGACAAGGAAAATTGATTGATTGCATTGATTGGTGTTTTCATCATTTGAAGTTTGATTTCTATTAATCTCTATATCATGGGAGGAATCCAGCTCATAATATTTCATGTCAGCAACAAATCTCGGCAATATTTTCTTACCACAAAATACACTTCCTCAGTGCAGGCAACTAGAATCATTTTAATTATGACCAACAGTAGGTCATTGGTGCAGTCAATGTTTTTAACACTATGACAGACCCACATGTGTACTCAGTTCCACAGATATCCTTGGTGATTCAATGTATTCGTCTTAATAAGTGTAGAGCACACCAATATGATCTGTGCTTATTTTTGGAGATATAAGTAATTGAACAAATTTTTGTAGCAATATTAATATCTCTTTGGTGTACAAGATAGATATCAATTGACCATATGTTCACGCCACAGCGTAGCTGAAATAGCGCTGAATGTGGCATTAAACACCACTCAATCAATGTAGCAATATTAACTTGCCATACAGGGTCTGAACATTCATGGATTTTACTACCAGCAACAATGGGGAAGATTGTCCAAGTTTGAAAGGCCTGTCCACCAATTGTGTCTCCCCTGCTTCATCATCACCTATCAGGTTGGCTTCATCCAATTTCTGCCTCTTTTCAATTGGGATTCTGTCAACCCAGTAGTATGCTTTGCAATATTTTTTTCGCATCTTTGTGTCAGCTGGCAGGCCCCTTCGAAAAGCTGTGTCCTGAATGTATCCGCTTTGACCACCTTTTGATGCGAAGAAATGCTCCTTAATTATAGGAAAGCGAAACAAAACCAAATCAAACCAGTAATTTATATTCATAAACTATCATTCAATGCTATTCTTATTCAAGGACTACGGTGGATCATATAGGACATGCACGTAAGTTTTAGTTTTTGCATTTTTTTGTGATAAGTTTCCACCCATGTGACTTTCCACCCAGGTGAAAACCCACACATGATCTTTCTGACTTTCTACAACAAGATGGCGGATCCACGTTTGAAGTGGCTATGAACTGTTGATGTGAGTCTTAATTTAAATTTTTTGCTTCTCGCAATCTTTGTTAAGAAGCATATTTTAGTGAAAAACATGGACGTCATTGAGCTGAGTTAACAATCTTTATGTTCTATTTATGTTCCACCCAAATCCATCCTTTCCGTTCGTAAGCTTACACATCTTATAGAACAGCTTCCAACACCTTTTATTTTATTAGGGGATTTCAACGCCCACAACTCTCTGTGGGGTAGTGATTCCCTCAGTAACAGTGTCAAAGTTTTTGAAGAGGTTTTGTCACAGGAAGACTTGTGCTTCTTTAACGATGGTTCTGCAACCTGGAAATGGGATCTACTCTGCAATTGATCTAACTGTCACAGATGGAGGACTTCTCCAAGATTTTTCTTGGAAA
>JARFOD010141706.1:0-13072 GCA_031763545.1 Mopalia muscosa
CTATCTCTTGTCTTAAGAGGAGACTATATTTAAAGTTACTTCAGGAATTTTTTGCAGAGGCCCCATATTAATAACATATACAGATATGATTATTGTAAAATTATGCTATGGGAGCCATTTCATTTTACATAATTTGATGAAATTCAATCCTTTCTGTTATATAAATAAGATGAGACTATATTTCAAGTTCCAAGTTAATCCGTGAATTTGTTACAGAGTTATAGTGTTCACAACATATACAGTAACGGTAATGCCTATAATAAAGTTATGCAATGGTGGCCATCTTGTTTTATGGAACGAATTGAAAATTTTACCCGATTCATTATCTTAAAGGCAGAAAGTTAACTTCAAAGTTTGAAGTTAATCTGTTAATTTATTCTCTACTTATCCTGTTCATGACACATACAGGCATGAACGGTATGACGAATGGAGGGACAGACGGAAGGACGCCGACTAGCATTTCTAAGTCCCCCCTACTATAGTAGTGGGGACAAAAAGGTAATAATATACCAAGTTTTATAAAAATGTTATTATAGTTTGAATTAAACAGCCAGAGTTACACAGCCAGAAAATATATTGTCCACCAGGTCGGGCTTAGCTACATTAACCCCCCTCCCCCCAATGACAAGCCTGTCACCCGCAATGTCATTTCATTTAATCTGTAGGTACACAGAAATCTTTATATGCAATGAGTTATGATAAAATAAAGCTGTATTGAACAAATTCTCACCCTTTCTTTAGTCATGATAGTTGTCATCCAGGCTCTACTACTGGGATCCTGTAACAAAACATTGTATTCAATTTATTGAGCTTTAACACTGTACTTCAGGTTATTTGACTCTTATGATGGTGTGCCAGTCCAATGGGTATAATTTGTCTAATGGGTGGAGTAATCCACCCCGGATACCACTGGCACCAAACAAAGACAACACAGTACAATCACAAGAAGCAAGGCAATGACACCATAAACAGATTCGCTCTATGTTGAGAGCACCAAGGTAACATGAAGCTCTGTTCAATGCCAACAAGAGATTTTGAACGTTAAAAGCTTAGGGATCAAAGCGTAAGTAAAACAATAGAAGAATAGTTCAATGAACAACTGTTATGCTTCATAATGCATATGGTTGTAAACTAAATTTTCAAGGAATTACTTATAAAAAAATGTATTGGTATCTTAGATTAACACATGTCACAATTTATGAGTGATACATTTTTTAACAAATTCACAACAGGTGTTTCAAAAACACAGAACATTACACTTACGTCACTTTTCTTACGAAGTATAAATTTCCCAGACCCTTTCCACTTGTTCTGTGACTGTAGAACTCTCTCTCCCATACTTAATATTCTCTGCTGGCCAATCTTCTCCTGATCTTTCTTCTCCCAGCCACTGTGAACATCCTCCACTAGTACGAATTCCTCCACCTTCACCTCACTCCGACCCACTTTACACAGAGCCTGAAAACAAGAAGGATTCTCCTGATCACTGTCTAGACCTGTCACCTCACAAAATTTCCCTTGAACTATGCGCTGAAATTTCATTGCAACTCCAACAAGTATATAGTGTATGTTTCACTTTACCATGTTTTTAGCAGAAAGCAAGGTAAAATCTAACAAAACATTTCACAAAGATGGATGAGTAGATTCTCAGTTTTATTAATCTAATTGATATTAGATCAATAGGAAAATCTTAAGCTTGCATCATTGACTTTGTGAGAGGAAAACTGGGTATATCCTACAAAAATCATAATCCTTCACTGGTTGATGTAATACCAACCCACATATGGTCAGCCTGAATCAAGCCCGAGCACGTGGAGGTACGGAGATGTGTGGACCAAAAGCATAACTCTATAGAGCGAATTGTTCTAGACCACTCCTCTACTGAAGGCATGTGGCCACTAGACTGACATCTATCAAAATGCAAAATAAGTAGTTAGACATTTAACCTTTCTGTTTAATATGATAACATTAAGAAATCGAAGTAGAAAAAAGTTGATTACTGAGTGTTGTTCAGGACTTTTACCTGACTGATGACATCCATAACCAGTGTGTCTTGTGTCACCTTCAGTATAACATACTCATCAGGGGAAGTAACTCCATACACACTTATGAAAAACATTCGTCGTTTTAACTTTGTCACTCCTGGACTGGTTGCCTGAAGACAAATGGATAGTTAATAATATAGTTTATAAAGTCATAAATCTATTTATATAATTGTGTTAATGAGACAAGCCATTAGGCTATCAATTCTGATAGTAGAGTGTTGTCCCAGCTAGTCAAATGACCTTTGTTTTCTGGACTTCAGACAGCAGCATACTTGTCTTTATAGCTAAAGAATTGAAGAATCTTCAGTTTCAATCAGTCAATAACAGATTGCTGGCATGTTCAGACACAGGAACCTGTTCAAACGTTGTCCCCAGCGATTGCCGGTGCAACTTGTATGACTCACTTATATACCTGATGTTCGACAGATTGACTCGATCCCATGAACGGTAAATTGAAGTAGGATTAGTAAACAAAAACACTACCACTAATCCACAGTGTTGAATGATAAAAATAAGGTTCAAATGTGTTGAGATTAGACTTACCTCTTTAGAGTCGGTTCTGTCAGGTGAATCTCTGGGTTTGGTAAAGAATAAAGACTTTCTCCTGGGGTCAGAGTCGTTTAGGTTTATCTGCTCTATTTGGTCTTCCTCATGTTTTGAGTAGATGAAAAGAGTGGCTAAGTCCAAGGGCTGATTGGATGGATTTTTTAATCGAACATGCCGATAACCTGAACAGACAATTAATCCAGTATAGTCATGTTGTCATTTGTCATGTCTAACTTGGTTGAGAGACATTGTACAATTTGAAATCATTAATAAATTAACTCACCAGTGAATGGCAGGAAAAAAATTTTGTGAATCATCTTATCCAAGATTACATTATAGAATAGCTCATAGAGCAACTAGTCCATGCCACAAAACATTAGGACTTTACAATTGATCAGATATCTATTTTGAATCAATGGAGATAAATATATATATTCACAAAATACTTAGTTAAATCACTTAAAATTTGAAATACTGAAAGGATTTTCAACTCCAAAAATGTGTTTTATGGTAGATCTACACAAATCATCATAAACTGAAGTTTTATTCTTGTGTAGTTCAGAAGCAGGAGGAAGTTGAGGCAAAAATCAGCAGACGCTGTTGGTCAGTAAAAATTAGTTCAAAATTAACAAATAACAAAAGTTTATTTAATATAACAAAATAATAAAATTATCTTGTTAATTGTGTTATTAAGAGATCAGGGTACTAGAACCTTTGAAATAGAGGGTTATTAAACAAGCCAGCTCTAAAAAAAGTAACACTGATGAGATTAAAAGATTACTGTACCTGGTGAGAGATGATTGAGGGGGATTATCCTCTGTGCAACAAGGTGGTTTGTGTTTGTATCGTAAACAACAAATCGTACAAATGACAAATCCTGGAACATCACCTGTTGTTAGAAGTAAGATGCTTCTGCATTTATATTTACTTATTAGAACTCGAGAGTTATTACATAACACATGTAGCCAAGAGTTAATTAGATATAGATATAATGGTTAGCTGGTAGTGAATGACAGTTTGAGCAGAGTAAGAGCAATTCAGTGTTAATCAAAGATGTTACAAGATAAAATGAACTTCAACTTTAAGTTAATATGTTATGTAAAACAAAGTACATACTCTTGTTACCCCAAATTCAGTAGAAATTAAAATGGGAAGCAGTTATATAAATAAGGACAGTTTACTAGCTAGCAGATCAGGTACATACCTGAAAGGTGAGAACATCATTCCAGATAGGGTTGAGAGCATTCTTGAAGACCACTTTGGTTTTGTGTTTAGCATAGTCAACAGGTATGCCCAGTATCTCCACTTCTACCTGGACACTGGCTGCATGGTTACTGCTGACAAACTGGCCAGATACAACCTACAGATGAATAGTACATCTAATATTAATTAATAATTGAATGCTTGGTGTTCAGTGCCCTACACAAGGGTATTTAACCCCCATGAGGGATGGGTACTCCAACCATTAATGACCACATTGACACGACTATGATGTGTTTTTGCATTGTACAAGTAACAACAGCATGACAACATGCATACATGTACACTTGCAATGCTCATCATAAGGGGGCCTATAAATGGAAATAATTTATGTACGGTAGTGTTTACCTGCCCAGATGGTCATGTACTGGGCTTGTTAAACAAAACGACCTTAGCTTATAGAGGACATATTGTATAAAAATTAGGTGTGCCTGTGTTAAATAAGACTAAATTCCATATTACTACGAGCGATAATCATCGAAGCATGTGTGAGACATTTAAAGGTAACTCTTAATAAAAGCACAGATGGAATATGGTACCTGTATAGTGAGGGTTGTTGCATGAAGCCCGTCAAACTCCTTATCCCAGGGGTTAAAGCGATTGTACATCACATGATATTTATCCCACATGACACTTGGTTTGAGGACATATCCACTCCGACCATTCTGCTCAAACATTGCTGTATTCAGAGCCATTGCTATATCTGATAAACATACATCATCAGTCAACGAATGTCATAATACTCTAGTCTCAACAGATAACAACTTTCACATGTGACAACTTCTTCTTTAGCTTTCTATGTTACTTCTCAGCATCAACATTTAATACACTACATTTATACTCCATAGATCACATGGTTCAACGCATTATTAAGTGCAGGATATAGTGTCCAAATTTAGAAACATAAATTTTATGAATACTAACATTTATGAAAATCTGAGGTAAAAAATTTAACCAGATAAAAATGAATAGTTTCAAAGAGTTGATTTACACGTCATTATCTTACCTTCTGTTTGGTAGTTAAGAGCGACCATCTGTATGCCGAATGCCCAGAAGATGACCGGGTTGAAGTTAGATGAATCTATTCTCATGCCAGCAGGGTATGTTCTCATTAACTGACGCTCAGTGTGAATAAAAATAAATTAAGGACTATATGTGAAGCAAGTTTGAGGTATAAAGCTGTACTTTAGGTCATTTCCATTGTTTATCATTGTAAATCAGTGTACCAGACGAAAAGGTAAAGTAGACCTCTTCACAAAACATGATTTGCTCAATCCAAATTTTGCGTACTAGCTACTTTGTGTTATTTTACTCATATGAGTTCCAGGCAAACAAGCACAAGACATAATACAGAGGCATAACAAACATTCTGTCCATTGTATTTATTTATTTTACAAAATTCTTTATAAGCAGGTTGCGTATTATTTTAATTTGTTACATTTTTGTCATGTATATTGTGGATTAAACAAGAATTCTGCGTATAAGTATGACATCAAAATATATAGAGTAGGCAGATCTGCTGGGCTTAGAAATCGCAGGTGAATTCCATACTACTACTAACCATGATACAAATGATAAAGCGTTATATACTCTGTAAACGATCTGTTTCAGATATGCAGGAAAAGTATTCAGGGTCATTCATATTCATAACACAGGATGAAATGACGGCTTTGTTGTTAGTTTTCTATATGGATCTAGCCTGCTAAAAATAGGGCCAGAGTAGCTTCTGAGGCCCAGCAGATAAGGCGTGTTCTTGTAAACAGTACATCTGCAGTTTACATACCGTGTCTTAGATATTTTTCTTATGGACAAAAAACCATTGCTCACTTATCTATATAGCTTAAAGTCTTTCTTATAATCAACTAAGACCCTTTGGTGGCAATAATTATTTCACTCAAACAGGTTATAATATAATCTAGTTTAATTCTCAAGTGAAAAAGAAAACCATTAATTATGTTAATCCCATAGATAATCAGTGGAAGGATACTTGATAACAGCAGTAGGATGACGTCTACATAACTGCTTAGCTTTGTTTTCATTCATCGAAGAGACCTGGTGGGAGAGAGGGATGTTATCCATTCGTCTCCTTGGATATGTGTGAGGGATGCTTAACTCAGACACTGAAACAAAAGTTACGTTGAACGTATACATTTCCATTCATTTTCCAAGAATTAAAATGTACTTTTTAAAAAAGAAAGTTAACAGATATTTTTATTTATGTGATAGTTCAGGACTGTGAAATAACAGGTAAGGTTACCTGTACTCATAATATTGGGTGTACTGGGTGAAGTGTCTATGTCCCTGATAACAAACATGTGTAATGTTACCTGTAGTCATTATACTGGGTGTACTGGGTAAAGTGTCTAATGTGCCTGATAACAAACATGTGTAATGTTACCTGTAGTCATTATACTGGGTGTACTGGGTGAAGTGTCTAATGTCCCTGATAACAAACATGTGTAATGTTACCTGTAGTCATAATACTGGGTGTACTGGGTGAAGTGTCTAATGTCCCTGATAACAAACATGTGTAAGGTTACCTGTAGTCATTATACTGGGTGTACTGGGTGAAGTGCCTAATGTCCCTGCTAACAAACTTTTCCTTGTCATAGCCTTCTTCTGCTTTAGGGTTGTATTTGGACTTGCACACAAACCTGCAATAATCAAAAATGTGTAATAACAAAAAGTTTCAAACTACATGCATTTATACTGAACAAAAACTATTTCAAGTTATGATTCTAACAGTATAATTTAATGTGTTTTTTTTTTTATATCAATGAAATACTAGTACGCCTGAAAAAAAAGAAAAGAATTTTGTAAAAAGACTTTGATGACATGTACCTCTAAATTTCACAGCCTGTGTATAAATAACCAGGTCTGACAATTCCTGAGCTATCTGACTAGCCTTCTTCTGTTTGACCCGTGGCTGAACCAATGTGCGTAGTTCTTGTAATTCTTCATCAAACTGCCAATCAAGGTCTGGTTGACTACGGGGACGGGGCTTATCACCAAGGGACTCTGATCTCACTCTGGAACAAATCCACAACATATCCTTGTACACAATGTACATATGTTCTGTAAGCGGCATTTAGAAGTTGGATAACATAAAACTGATTAGACATTCAAATGGATAACAACATCTTGGTTTATTGGTCACCACATTTAATCCCATTTCAGAGATATTTTTAAAGTGTGAAAATGATATCTGAAATGGGATTGAAAAGTTTTGACCAATAAACCAAGAAGTTCTTATCCATGATAATTATTTATTAGCACAATGTACATGTTTTAAAATATTCAATTCCCATAAAATCTTCTTATAAAGCCTTATTGGTTTCTTTTCCTTTTGAAACTTTTGTCATATAATTCAAAAAGCTGATTATTGCCACCCTCAATAATTTTATTGATGGCTTTAAATGAGGGCACAATAAAGGTACAGTATGTAGTATTTGGTGAATTTCCCATTGTCTCACCTGCTGGAATCAGAAGCGTCTTCAAACGATTCAGTCCTAAGTCGTAATGAAGCTGTTTTATTATCTGACTCTGTCCGAGATCCTGAACCACCATTGATAACTTGCTTTGTATACTCTTTTACTAAAAAACAGAAAAAAACAAACAACTAACAGTCAAATACACCAATACACTGATCAACACAGATTGACAAGAACAGTCAAATACACCAATACACTGATCAACACAGATTGACAAGAACAGCCAAATACACCAATACACTGATCAACACAGATTGATCCTGACATTTCTTTGAGAAGGACAAAATGGTACCAATATACACCACTTATAATCTGTATCTGCGATCATTTTATAAGAACCCATGAGTTTAATACAAACATTTACAAATCTGCATATTTGTGCTTCTCCTCTGCTGGGAGATATGAAATGTCCTTCTATTGCTAACAGATAAAAGACATCCTGCCATTGTTAGTAGATAATACATTTCACCAATAACAAATAAAGGATAACAAATAAAGGATAACAACCTTCCAATGAAAGAAGATACAATCGATTTATTCTCTGGAATAAAAAAATATCCCATTATCGCAGCCAGATAATACTCCTCTCTGACTAGATCATTATATTCCAAAATTGCTACACACAAATATCTTCTCATCCCAATTACATATTTATTTACCAATGTACAATTAGTAGATATGTCTGAAGTGCTAGTAGATAACTTACAGACAGCAACTTCTTCCTCATCTTCTTCATCCTCATCATAATCATCATCGTCATTAAGAGAGGAACTTTCTGTGGATATCACACTATTTGTACGGAAATGAGCATACATCTGAAATGATTGAGTGGATGTAGTTAGTTCCTGGAATTCCTGGAACAAATATAAACTAGCAATATTTGAGTTCACATTGAAGATGCAGTAACTGACTTCTTTGTTTTAGGGGTGTATCAATACAATGCTGCTAGTGTATAAATTGTTTTTGGTTGATGAAATAGTCCTATACATGTATTCTTGTGGCTGTTGTCAGCTAGTGGACTACTGATCACAGGCTGGAAGTCAGGAATTGATCTCAGGTATATGAGGGATTAACACAATGTTAAACTGTATGCATATAATCAATCTGTCAGAGAGGCCAGGTAAAAACTCAGGTGTAGGAGGGATAAACACAATGTTAAACTGTATGCATATAATCAATCTGTCAGAGAGGCCAGGTAAAAACTCAGGTATACGAGGGATTAGCACAATGTTAAACTGCATGCATATAATCAATCTGTCAGAGAGATCAGGTAAAAACTCAGGTATACGAGGGATTAACACAATGTTAAACTGTATTCATATAATCAGGTAAAAAATATTGGCGTCCTCTACTTTATTCTCACCCTCTTTGGTAAAGCTGAGTTGTCTCTCTCTCTTAGCTTCTTGTTCTTTATCAGGATTTTGTACTTGAGTTGATTTGGGGATGGAAGTTGGGGGTCATCAGAAAAATCTGCGTCAAACAGAAATCTGGTCACCAATTTATCCCCAAATACTGACTGCAAAACAAAATAATTATCATTATCTAAGCCATGGCAAAAAAAAAAAACATTATAAAAATCTTGTTTCATTATTGGATTTAAGGTTATTTTACTCATACAACAAATTGCTAGCCCAATAAATGAAAGTAGACCACAGTGGACCACTGGCCACAAAGAATAACTACATAACAGATTGATGTCAGACTGAATCTTAGTTCTGTGCTCCCGCCAAACACCAAAAAGTTACAACAGAATCAGAGTATTGGATTTACATATTGGTGCAAGTTGGACTGATTTCTATCTGATAAATGTTAAATTTATGTCAATTAATCAACATTTTTTATGCAATTGAATAAAAGTAAACAATTTGTGAAAGCTCACATACTGTGAAAATCTGTGCCATTTTCTGTTGCTGTTGTAACGAGCAGTGGTTTTCTATGGAGAGTATGACAGGATAAGGGGAGGTAATAAATGCGCTTCTGTTCACAGCCTCACACACAGCCTAGAAAATTAAACATAAGCATTTATTATACTCTAGCATATAAATGTGTTCAGCAAAAAGCAGCAAAACCACAAACTTTTCCAAAATAGAGTGAATACTGATAGAGCATGAATAATGTCTGTGGTGCAGTACACTAATTTTAAAAATGGCTTTACTGGAGACAAAGTATTTTTTTATCTTCCTATTTTAGACACTCCCCAACAGAGTATTCTTTAATTAAACTAGGGATATTTGATTGCTTCATAAAGTCAGGAAACTACTAGTATTGCCAAATATATACCTTATATACTATGGTAGACCTTCCAATATACAAATACATTGAAGTATCAAATGAAGTAAGTTAAGACCCTAGTAACATACTTTGAATGAGATTTTGGTAGTGAGAGTATGGCCATGGTATATGATAGGATAGCCGTCATCTCCATCCCAACAGTCCAACTCCACACACCTACATCCCGTCAATAGCACCTGAAATAGAGAAGGTGTATTATTTATACACTGATGTTGTATATATGTGTTATGCTTGTTTTAATTTCACTTATATGACGGATTATGCACACATGCTACCACTAACCCATGGCTTATGCGTTATGTGAAGTAATATTCACTTTGTAAGACTAAAATATAAAGGAATTGTCTTACCGCAAAGACTGAATTCTTACCTGACTATATAACTCTACAGAAGACTCGCCTCTTAGTTGATGGGCCGTCAGGTATGTCTTTTGTGTGAGATGGAATCGTCTTACCACGAAGACTGAATTCTTACCTGACTATATAACTCTACAGAAGACTCTCCTCTTAGTTGATGGGCCGTCAGGTATGTGTTGTGTGAGGTGGCGATGTAATAGTGAGACAAAGGGTGGTCCATGTCCTAAAACACAAACCACAAAGCCAATAATGTAAATAGCTTATACAAACAGATACACAATTGATTATGAGTGCCATATAAGAAGCATTAGTGGATATTGGTGGATTTTGCTAAAATGAATAAAAAATGATTTGGACACTCTGACAAACAGTTGATAAGTGCTTTTAGCTATCCATGTCCACTTAGCAGGTTTATTGTCCAGTGAGTTTGTTTGTTAGATTGGAGTTTAAGGTTGGACTCAAGGGTATTTCACTTATATGACGACGGATTGTCCTCTTCACACTGTTTCTGGTTGACAGACTCACTTGATCCTGTGAGCGATAAACTGGAGTAGAATCAGGAAGTGCATATTATGTTACCACTAAGCCATGGCCATGGTCAAGCTTTTGACCATTATGCAGTGCAAGTAATGGGGCGACCTTGTCAACAAGGTAAGGCAACAAATTTTTACCTTATATCATGTGACTGTCATTCAGTCACTGATTGGCTGACACAATATCAAACTACAATTTTCTAAGGCAGCTTTGTCACACCCAAGGTGATTAATCGTTGATTTTTTTGCAATTAACATTTACCTACAGTGTTGAAAACAAGGTGATTTTAATAGTTGCCGACTTAGAATTGCTTATGTGTGACAGGCTTTACAGACCCAGGTGACATCTATCATATGACACTTGTTGGATATTATTTTTCTAAAACAACTTTATTTATTGCTCTCTTGATGTAAAATTCTTTAGATTTTGTGTGTTACCTTTTCCTACAGACAAAAACATTATCAGACACTGTACTTGGTCAGGAAGCATACATATTGTTTTCAAAAGACAGACACAGTGTCACCGAGCCAATACATTACAGTTTATGGTTTCAGTATTAGAAAATTACTGATGAACATAATCTGATCTTACCTCATCTGTGTGTTTAGTTTTCTCATAACAGAATGCATAATTTTCTTTGTCCATCAAGAACTGAGAAAATCCCTCAAATGACAGACAGCAATGATCTCTCAGTGTAGAGTCTGGCTCATGTAACTGTAGAAACAAAATAGTCATGATAAACCATTGTGCTTAAAGATAGGAAGATATTGTATTGGACATAGAGGCACATTTTGTAAGGTACATATTTGATAAATTTACTGAATCTTGCTGTAAATACAGACATTATTAAAGGATGTCCTAAATCTGTCTGCATCCACCTACCGCCTCCCCCCCCCCCCCCTGTTGATTTCATGCCATACTCCCTGCCCACACACACCTGTGTTTTTTGTAGCACCTAGTCTCACTCTAGATGGAACACTCCTATAGACAGTCTACTGGTACCACTCCTCATACATGTACCATGTGCCATACTAACAATCCCTGTCAGCTGTATTTATCCTATCTTCCCCTCTGCAATGTTGTCTTTTACACTTCCCATCCTAACCCTTTTTTAATTATCTCATTAAATGCCACATGATCTTCTTGTACCCTCATTACAGCATTCCCTACCTTACTTCCTATTCTTTTCCCTATGTTTGATACTCAAAAGTATACTGCTAAAACCTGAATCACCACATAGATTACCTGTATTAGCTCTACAACCTCGTCCTCCTCCACATGGTCTTCCTGTACACTAACCAGGAACTCCTGTAAATCAGTGATGCCCAAACACTGCCTCTGAGAGGTATCCACACCGGCAGAGTTTGACACAATACTTGCCACTGCTATAGCATCACAGATCTTCCGACGTTTATAATTATCTTGACTCATATCAAATGTGTTGTTACGAGTCATTAGACCTGCAAGAGAAACAACATCATTGAGCAATACAGTACTGGATCATAGCTGTCATTCAAATTCCAGAAATAGAAATGTTATCAAGCGAGTTCAATTAAAGTGGTGAAATAATTACTTAACAAAGGCACACTTAATTTAAGGCCCTGGCACAGTTTGGTTTGTTTGCTTGATTGAGGTTTGAGAATGTTTTTTTTTTCCTTCCACCATATGATAAATGCAAGCCCAATAAGTAAAGGAAACCACCCCCCAATGCCACTGGCAACACACACAGAAGACCGGACAATCACAGGACAATCAAGACATCACAAACAGATTGGCTTCATGTTGCCACTTAAATCTGAAAGCACCATGGCAACAGGAATGTAACAGTTTTAACTTTAATTGGCCTAAAAAAAAATGTTTTGGTTCTTCTAACGGCTTAAAAATAATTAAGCTAGACAGGCAGGATTTTTTATTTATTTTGTCAAACATTTTTTTTTGTCGAGTTGTACAGAGCAGTAGATATTACATAAAACTTATTCAGATCCTTGCATGACCGAAAAACATTACAAAAAACAAGTTTGCGTTAGAGGAAACAAGACATTTTTTTTAAGGCCTTAAAAACAGGTTAGGGGTAAGGATATATAGTTGGACTTGAGAGAGTGAAATGATCAGGAAGACAAACAGTCAGGAAAACAATAAAAAATAGCAGGGAAAAAACTTCAAACACATCATTGCACAGGCAGCTTCCAATGAAAGTAACAAACAGTATCAAAAGGGTAATCCAATTATACCAAAGCAATTACAAATAGTTTTTAAATAGCACACCCACAAATCTCAAAGAAAATCACAAACAGTATCCAAAAAGGCACATCCCAAAATACCAACGAAAGTTACACACTACTGTAGCATGGAATAAAGTTACTCATAAAAAAAAGCCACAATTAATAATATCAAAGACAGTTACAAACAGATCGAAAACACACAATCAATAATATCAAAGACAGTTACAAACAGATCGAAAACACACAATCAATAATATCAAAGACAGTTACAAACAGATCGAAAACACACAATCAATAATATCAAAGACAGTTACAAACAGATCGAA
>JARFOD010141717.1:0-27166 GCA_031763545.1 Mopalia muscosa
AATATGTGTCTAATTTAACAACAAAAATTTTAATATATACTTTAGGACATTTTCTATTGGGTGTAGAGATGCATTTGATGTATTTTCCCCTTTTTTAACATCGGTTTCCCTGCTTATCTTTAACATATCTGTCATCGCTGGAATACGGCGTTTCTCAAGCCAAAGTGAACAAGCGCGTCAACCAGACGTCTGTCGTGTCAAGGTCGCTTTGCCAAATAAGGGAAGACGCGACCTCGAAACGAACCATGATCAGAAATCGAAAGTGTTAAATATATGTTTTTATATTCGATTTGAGAAAGTATTAAATAGGCTTTGCTATATTCCCTTCTGGTATAAGGAGCACTTGAAGTCTGAGACTTTTAACTTGTTGGCCTTACGAGAACGGCTACGAGCTATACAAGTGTCTGTTTTTAAACGGACCCTCAAAGGTAAAAACAAAAAAAAAAACATCAACTGAGAGATTCAGGACTTACATTTAGTTATAATTCAAACTTTAATAACTACTTTGTATTAATTTTCAGAGAGAAGGATTTTATTGGCAGAAAACGAACGCTTGACAAAACAGACGCTATGCAGATTTTGTAAGTCGAATCAAGTTTCTGCTCTCTACATGCCGTGTGAACATCTTGTAACTTGTTTCCAGTGTTCAAGGATAAGCAAAAGATGTGTTTTGTGCCAGGTTCCCGTGAAAAAAATTATCAAGGTATTCTTGTAAACTATTACAACAAAGACTATTATAAAAACAACCAATGGAACAAATTTGTATACGACTATACATTTCATTGACTCGATTCTTTCGTTAATTTCGTTGTGTCACACTCAGCATTTTCACAACGTCTTGAACGAAGCTGTTATATTACCAACTTTCTTGTTTGCTTGTGTTTCAATGACATTCCCTATGGTAAGCATCAATTCGATGGACGCTCATACATTTGCATTATACTCTGATTTGATGCTGTTGTCCTGGCTCTTCTGCGTCATATACGAGAGGTAAAGCAAATATAATATTTTATATTTCAAAGACTAATTATAACTGTTCAGTCAATAGTGTTTCACTAAAGGCAGAAAACACATTTTTCTTGTATTGTAGAACATTATTTAACAATTATAGTGCCCAACCTGTAATAATTTTGACTTAATCGAACGAACCAGGTTTCAGCTCCTTTTCACTTGAGATTTTTTTCATTATACAAATAGAAAATAACGTTTGTAAATTAATATATTCATATTTCGTTACCAGTAAAACTTTTTTCGTACATTTTATTGCTTTAAGTTTTATTTTGTTTCAAAGGGATAGAACAAGTCTGATAGACTTTATTCCCGCCTTCTATTCAATATAATCTTATTTGTTTTGGTATATCTTGTTAATTTTCTGGTGAATAAACAAACAAACAAACAAACAAACAAACAAATGGAATATTGCTGTGCAAGGATTTACTATAGGACTAAGAAAAATTCCCATTCCCTGTTGTTAATAACTCACAACCATCTTGTACTAGTTATACAAGTCTCATTGTCAGATTCTGAGTCAGCCACAAACGATCATAGGAATCGGGTGCAGGCTAAATATCAGACTACATCTGACAAGGCTACCGCTACCTTTCGGATCTTGTCCGAAAGGTAAATTCCTTTAAGCTTCTGGCAAGATTGCAATCTAACAATGCACGAAGTCCAATGTCTAATTGATTTATCTGTTACCACAAAGACGACATAAGTCTGACCGTATATATATTTTCTATATCGTTTAGTTTAAAAACTGAAGAAGATTTAGTCAGATCTAAAAAGTAATGAAATAACAACACATATCGCAATACATGCGGATTTACAGACCAGCGTACCTTGTGTATTTTGGAGTATCTTATAATTTATATTCAGTACAAAAATATGCCCAAAATGTTAAACATGCTACAAAAATCACATATTAAAATACACAATTCTGAAAGCACATTTTAGCAAGAAAATTAAGGCCTACACAAGGTTACATTATACTTCTAAAAAATATTGATTTTGATCATAAATCAATTAATTCACCAAATCGATTAATTCTGCTGTATAGTATGTATACAAAATCATTAATATTTAGATAAGCGATATATATTGGTTATCCGCAATATCAGTTGGGTCAGACGTACATGTATGACGCATGAGAATTAGATATCGATAAGCAAAGTGAAAGCATATTAACCTAGTAAATTAATATAGCTTTGACCTTTTGGCTTGGTCTTTATAGTGGGTAATACATTTGAGTCATACCTGTCATATTGACCTTGTTTACAGGTATACTTATATAATATAAGAGGTATAATAGTAATATTTATTTTTAACAAGAAAACATACCAGGACAATGTGTATATTTACAGAGAATCGTAGCACATGAAAGCGTTCCAGGTAACTTGTATATCGGTGCTGAGGTCAGATCACATAATAACACTCCATTAGCACAAATGCAACTGATATCGATAATGTCGATAAAGTACTTGATGTAACAGCGGCTAATCCGCAGCCTACGTCATATAAACTGATTATAACAGACTGATGTACGCTGATGAATAAGCGGTTTTTATACAGAAACTTTTGCTATAGCCGCTGACGAAGAATGGCGGATTTGCCGTTGATAACCGCTTTTAAATGTCAATAGCAAAAGCCTCCATTTGCTGTTTTCAGTATGATTTTTATAGACAATTTGATGGACTCCCTGCTCATCGATTTTACAAAAAATGAGTTAATTACGCGCCATTCCATACCATATCAGTTGATTCGGCCTAATACACCCGTAATGCCATGACCATACTGATGGTCCTCTCTTGTATTTATTTATCACACGGACTCGAGTTAGATGACATTTTGCATACGTGATGACTCGCCCCAGACTGATGTGTCCGGTTTCCAGACAGTTTCTCAAATCGAAAAATATTTTTTAAATTAAGCAAACTAAAACTAAAACTTAAACATGCACTCCTGATTTCTAATTACTGTGTCATTTTGTTAAACCGAACATCGCTTTCCTTGCTTGCCAAAATGGTTGTCATCGCTGGAATCCAACGAATTCTATATTTGTCCAACCATTTAAGCCGCCGTCACGCAATCGCAGTTCTATGATCCACGACTTTAGTTTGTTTTGTGTGTTAACGATAGATAGCGAAAGTAAAAGCAATCGCAGTTCTATGATCCACGACTTTAGTTTGTTTTGTGTAATAACGATAGATAGCGACGGTAAAAGCAATCGCAGTTCTATGATCCACGACTTTAGTTTGTTTTGTGTGTTAACGATAGATAGCGAAAGTAATACACGATTCCTTACCAAATGAAAACATTAGGGTTGTCAGACATTGTTTCTGTTCTGCCTTTGACATTCCGTTTGGAAAACCCGCGCTTTTTCCCGGTTGGCGATTTAATTGGGTCAAAGTTCGCATCTCTTGTGCCGACAATGCGTGGTTCATAGAATGGAAGTTTCGCCGACGGTGCTTGCGTAAGTGCGACATGAACAGTTTAAAAAGTCTCCTTGGTTGGTGGTATATCTGATACCAGCGATGACAAACATTTCGAAGTTATGAGAGGAAAGCGATGTTTAGTTTTACTAAATGGCACCGTCATTAGAAATCGGAAGGATTAAATATCGCAGGTGAGTGCAAACTTTAGATTTAGTTTACACATACAGTGGTGTTTACTTCGTGATAATTACTCTGCCATCTCGCAGTCATCGCGACACGAAGGAACAATTTATGTAGTATAGTGCTTAACGTCAATAATCTCCACTGATTTATTTTACGTCGGAAAAGACATAATTCCCCTGGATGACATCTCCGTATTCAGATGATTTGTAACATCTTAGAGAGATTAAAAATTGGGGACTATGAGGATCGTCTAGCCATGAACTGTGTCCACTTCATCCCATTGGGTACCTCCCCTACATGTTTGATAAACTTCCCTTTCTATCCAAGGTGAATGGTGCTGAGGGAAACTGTGGTGGCTAATATTCCTCAACCTGCTCTTTACCGCTTTCAAGGACAAAGATACTTCCATTGACTCCATTCATCCGCGAAATAGAACCTGATACGTCGAAGGTTTGGTTTGTTCACTAATTTACAAATATTTACGTCACACGATAATAAAATACAACTGTAAGTTTATCTCCAACACCTTGTCAACAACCTTTATATCTCTTCAATAAACACATATTCAATATGGTAACTCGGTTATCTGCATGAAAGAATCCTACTACTTCTTCCTACTAATTTAAAATTCTTTTCTAAGATAACACATGACCCAAAAGGCGCATCTGACGACAAATGGTGTTTTCCAGTAGAACCAGTTTCAAAAAGGGTTTGAAAAGACATGGTGCCAATGGATTCCATTGTAATGTGCCAGTGATAAGCACTATGAATGGTTGTCACGCGGTATGAGACACACTGAATCATCTTTTATTGTAAAGCAATTTTAAAAAATCGTACAAAAGGTATACAGAGTACGCAGACTGTTTCACTCTTGAGTCCATATACAAACCCATGAGATGATTAATAGCTTTTTGGCAGGGTTATTATTTCTTATCCCGCTTCTATAAAAGGGGGAAGGGACATTAGAAATGATACTGTCTGTGCGTCCGTCCGTCACAAAATGCTGTTAATATAATACCTTTAAAAGAAAATCACAGTGGCAATAAATGTTGTAATACACCGTAGTCATATAAGTGAAATACCCTTTAAAACGGCGCTCAACACAAACCATTCATTCAATTTATCTAGCGGCCATTTTATATTTTACTCCAGTCACAACTGATTGTGTTATGAATACAATATTAAATTTACTTGAAAGCAATTCATAGATTAAAGCCGAATTTTGGAATATGTTTAGATGACACATAAGATCTGCAAAAGAATTCGGCCGTTATCGCGTAAGTTTACCCTATTCCCTTGTTGTGAACTCGAGCTATAAAACAAATTCACAGATTAACTTCAATTAAACTTGCTCGTATTAATGACAATGAATAGGATTGCATTCCACCACATTTCGCAGACCAATATGGTCGTCATTAGGAAATTTTGTAGCATTCACGTTTGCACGTGTAATTGTGATAGATATAATTTAAAAACAAATTATTCTATATACTTGATGTATGTGTTAAAAAAAAAATAAAGGAATGGTTTTTAAAAAAGGGTGTCTGGTAAATAAGTTTGTGTGTATTTGATTTCAAAATATGTCCGTTGCGGGGGACCTGCTATAGCTACTGAACTTGTTTGGAATTTAAAGGCTTTGGATTACGTGCCTTTGTGTAAATATTTTCGTTGTATTTGTCAAGGGGTGAAAAACATTTAAGTCAGTTATTATGCATGTGTATATCCAGGTGATCATAACATTATAATACAGAAACTGAAAGTAAGTTCATGTGGAATAACAAAGAGCTATAATACTCTAGCATTGTGGGGAAATGAAAGAGGATTGTATAGTATTGACAAATACAGTCAGACAAACAACCTATTATATGACTTTGCACGTATGTCAGAATATTTGCGTCAGCTTTCAGTTATTGATGTGTAAGAAAAGGTATTATGAATGACAAACAATTGTGGCTTTATGCGAATATACACAATCGAAACATTTTACTCCTACGAGCTTTTAGAGTAAGTCATAAAAATTTCAGCCGTGAGTCAATTTTATCCGCTTTAGTTCGTTTTGATTTCTTTTATATTTCACACTTAGTGTGCTATAATTAGTCGCTATATCGTATGTTATTCCGCGCTTTAAGGTAGGTTGGTGAGCTGTATATAGGCCTACAAGATTTATAGTCGACGGACGAGAGTATATCTCACACTTATACAGATAAGAAATGGTCATGTCTTAAACGTCTTAAACGCCCATTTGGATATCAAAGGCTGATTACGACATTTCCGATACATTTTTTGTTAAGATTAATTTAATAGAAGGGAAATCAATACAAAGACATGAGCTACACGAAATGCACTTAGTGCTCGCACGTTTTAAAGGAATCGGATAAAATAGAACCCGTTTAATTGGCTGTCTGAAAAATAACTGTCGTTAAGTCCGTATGTAGATTTTGCCAAGAAACGGCTCATACAAGATTTAGATTCGATATTTAAAAGTAAAGCCTACTCTGGCAATTCTCTACCTTTTTGAGAAAGCTATATAAAGAATTTCTATATAGCCGCTGATATCTGAGAGTAAGAATGCCCATGCCTTTTACGCCAGACATTAACATTACACAGAAATATAAAAACACTTGAAGAGGACTATTTTGGCAACTACTTCAACATAACAGAGAGTTAAAAGACAACCTTTGTGTTGGTACGACACTATGTGACACGTTTATTCTTGCCAGAATAAGCCATTTGCGTCAGCTGTAATAAAAGAATAATTCATTTCAATAGAGCTGTCTATGAACAAACACAGTAGTTTTTAGAATAGCCAACCAACTATGCTGAACATAAAATATGATACCTCTATAGATTGTATCGCTTCAGCTCTTTTTCAAGGTGTGCTGGAACGAGTAGTTATTATGGCGCAGAATTTCGTCGTTGCGAAATGGGTATAAATGTTGTTGAGTATATATTACCACCGCTGTATGAAGACAATGCAGTCAGGACACTGGATATCCACTGGCACCAGTTCCCTGGCAAAATTTGTTGATATCAGAACAAACAGAATTAGAAGAAATTTTGAAAACAATGCAGCAAAGAAGTTTCTGGCTTTTTATTTCGACGAAGGCAGAGCAAACATAGTTTCCTGCAAAATCCATGTCTTTGGCAATCGAGTCTGATTGCTGCTATTTCAGAAATTGATCCAACATGGCTTAGAAATGTTTTCCAAGAGATTTTAGGAATATTCAAGACGGGGAAATGTGAAATGTCTGTTTGGTGTTTGGGTTACATTCCTCCAGTCTGATGGATCCATAAAATGGCGGCATACTTGTATTTTAAAAAACACTGTCAACTAAACAAACACAAAAAGAAACAATTCTGCAAACCTTGCCACATATTACAATGTATTACAGTGTAGTTTTAATTTCTGAGAGTTTAAGCTTTGTAGTACTTTGGCCAAAATTTCAGAACGTTAACTATGGCAATCTTATCAAGCTAATTACTTTGTAACATGGCTGCGTATCTGTCATTGAAACAGCCAATACTCTTTTCCATAGACCATTCAAATATAACCTATCAAAATATTATAGTCATTTTAAACAGATTTATCTATTAACCACCTCAACACATATGGACTTAGTACAAAATCAATTCTTCACTCCATTTACACACTTTTTCGTTGTACATACCATCATAAAGAGATTTTAATGGTAAAAATACATTACAAGTTGAGAGTTGAATTAAAATGGTGTCTTAAAAGTTTCTTCCCGCGCGACAGTACAAACTTTCAGAAGTAGAACTTTGGGAAAACTATAAGAATCTGTGTAATAAGAACAGCGACACGAACAAACATAAACAATGGATATCTCAATAATCTCACGCAAGCAAGCGTTCGTGCATAATACAGTACTTTTATGTTTTTCTCTATTTTTGAGATAAAATTTGCTTAGTTTAAACTGATTTTAGTTCGAAAAGACTGAGCACCGACCGGACGTCGAACGTACGACCATCGGCCCGGAGTCAAGCACAAAATGTCAGGCAGTATTTCTACAGAAGTAGAAGGCTAGTTTCAATAGAAGGCTAGTTTAATAGCAGATGACCATCATCCGAACACAGGGAAACTCTATATAGAGACTGCCAGGGAGATACCATGCGACATTTCGTTGCTTGTTTGTGTTCTGGTCTAGCCTCAAATACTGGATTTCCTTTGGCCATTTATTCCAAAAATCGTTTGACCCATCACCCAGCTGCATTGCACAACAGGCACGTGTATTTGTGATGATAGTTCTTTTCAAACATCTTCACACTCCAACATTTGATTAAAAACGTCGCTGTCTTACCTCCATGCCTTGTGTACAGCCCGTCTGCGTTAAACAGTCAAATGATACTTGATCATTACAAAATGAGACCAAGAAATAGACCAAAGACTGGATTTGGATATTATTTAAACTGTGAACGAAAGCCTGCTCTTGTTTACAAGTTGATTTCGAACACTGCTTTCTGTCATTGTTTTTCCCTCGGTCGCCGCAGACTTCTACTGTCGTTAAATCGGCTTATTCCATTGGCCGGTGGATTTGGGGGAAAACCCCAGATGAGACAAGATTATGTGCCCTTATTCGACTCCGATAACACAGTAGAGGTTTGAACAGTGCCAAGATGAATACCCATGTCTTAACCTTGCTTCACATTGATGGCTGATGGCAGAGATTCACAACACTTTGATCGAGAGTGAATATAAATCAAGACCACAAGGGGTAAACCAGAGATGTCAGGATAAGTCAAGAAAATGAAGAGCAAAGTTTCAAGATAGAAGTGGATTGTTTTATAACTGCTCTATAGATTTCTTTTCAAGTGCAAGAGAGAATGAGCATTTTATTTGCTTTATTTCGACTTGTCAGGTACGTCAGGGCGATTGTCTCCTTGATCCGCCATTTTGTACTAGCAACTATATCACATGACTGGAGCTAAGCATTTGATTGGGCAAGGGGGAGAAAATCATGAGTGCGCTACTGACAACTATGGGTTTTTCATTGCACGGCTACATTTTGTACCATTTTAAACCTATATGACATGCCTGATGTTTCGGTAAAGTAGTATTATGAGAGGAAACCTTCTGTTGTCCATTTTTGGCTGGTGTTATAATCCCTAAATAGATCAAAAGTGACATCACCGGTTTTCCTCTTGTGGTCGTCAAAAAGTTTGTTTTTATTTGTTTTTTGGGTGAGAAAGGGGGTTGGGGGGAATTAATCCATAAAACAACCATTTGTTTTATGGATTAATTCCCAAATTACAAATATCGATTTTGACGAGTGATTTTGTTTAATAAACTATGTATTTACTTCTCTTTTCCAATGGAAATAAATGTCATGTGTCTGGAAAATATAGTCAGTGTGAGTTCCCACGACACATTTACCCTCTCGGAAGCCAACGCTCTCATTAGATTATATTTAGCTCAGTAACCATGCATTGGGCGGAAGAATAACTAAATCTGGCTATCAACGCGTGGGACAAGTGGTATACTGAGAATAAAACGTGTTGATATGGCTGTGAATGTTTTTGTCACTATGATTGAGTTTTTAGTTTCACTTTCAGACAAATTATATTGACTCATGTTTATAGTTTTGCTGTGCTGCCATACGTTAAATACGAAGGCATAATGACAGATTTAATTACCGTCACACCTTCCTCGTTTTCTAGTTTAGAATATCCTGACATAAACTGCGACAAAACATTAGGAGAGTACAACAGTAATCAGATCTAGGTTTTACATAACATCAGTGCTATTTAGCCCAAGTAAAACAAAGTCATGAAAACATTATTTAAGGTCACCGTTTTACTGCGTTGTTGGCAATGCCAAAACATACGAAAGCCGAGAGCGCCCATCGCGCTCCCTCCCGTTTTAAATCTCCAACGCGAAAAACGAGATTTTCAACACGATGGGCGAAATTGCCGCTCTCTGGGAACTACCAGTTGGGCTTATCTTTCATTGCTGTCATTTGATTGCTTTGAAATGTCACGTTGACAGCTTGGCAATGAAAACATAATGCGCCCCTCATTGCATTCCCTTTAGGGACAACCCAATATGATTGTTTAGTTAAAAGTTTACTCATAATTTCACACGTCTGTCCGGTATTCATACGGAAGTTATAAAAGTGACGGAAATATTTTTTGATTTATTTACAATATGAACCAAGGAAATGATGAAATCGTTAATTATTTATATGATATTACACGCTAAAATGTAATTGAATTCCCTATACTCGAAGGTCTACATGACATTTAAATCAAAAGTACAAAATGTAGAAAAGTCGTTAAGATTTATACTGACTGGCAAATTTCATCTTAATAATTAGTAAATTAATAATTGATATATTACTTACTAGTAGACCAAGATGCAAACGCGTAGCTTACTGTGTGGTCATTGTTTGTGGGCGATATCGACGTCTTTAATTATTGACAAAACATACTTAACTGTGATAGCCTGCGTCACTATTCAATGCCTCACCACTTAGAGCTTTCGTCATATAAATTTCCAAGGGGAATTACCTGAGGGAATAAAACCCACCATTTCCCTGTTTGTGATGCGTCAGTTTAATGACCCTTTTCATACCCTAGACTTCCTTCTTGGCAAATGATTGGGTAAATAAAATAAATAAGTCCGGTAATTTAAAACATTCATTCTTTTTGTCAATAAATTTAAAATGCCTTTATGAAGGCAATCGGCGAACCGTCACTGGATGTAATTTAATACCTTTTACATTGTACTGCTGAATACACACGTAACAATGTACGTTACTGTAGCCTACATAAATGGAAACTGGTTCGGGAATGCCCGAGATATTAAACCCATGTTAAACTGGTCACCCGAAACAAAGAAATAACATTACAAAAGTATTTACCCCTGGAGTGATGCGGTCGTGACTTGTGTCAAACATGATGCTACATAAAAAAAATCCCGTTTCCTCGCACAAAAAGCTATATAATCGCAAAACATGTTAGATTTAAGCCATCACGGCAATATTTGTCAAAAACTTATAGCATTTGTGGACTTCACTATATTATCACATCAGACAACCATTTACCAGGGTATGTAGATTTTATTACGTTCGTATATTTTTAACCGTAATAGAACGTCTTTTTAATCACCATGTGGGTTACTTCAAACCAACTTCACAACATGTGGGAGGAGTGAAGGGTGCTATGCCCAAAAGCTGTTTCCTTTTGGGCATTAGTTATAGCTACAATATAGTCATAATTCACAAAGTATATTATACTGCAAATAAAATGATCTATACTTAATCACAAACCTGTCAACCCTATAGGAATACCATCTGTCCGTTGATATTATTAGGCAATTATAATTTTAAGCAGTATGTAGTGAGAAGCCATCAGCATCATACTATGCCACTGCAGAAAAAAATTAAGGCGATATGAATCATTTTTTTAAGCATAGAGTAAACCACAAATAATATTCTAAATTCAGCACAAAAAGAAGACATTCGACTTCCGAAAGAAACCGATGTGTAAAGTCCTCGTCAGCTGGATGTAATCTCATTCCATCATTCTCATGGACGCGATACATGCCATTGTATCTTTCTACACACAATAATACATCTTTTGGGTCAAGTATTTAACATAGCGACGATAATCTGGAATTTCGGCTTTAATTCAGCTAGTTATATAATGTTATTGGCTACAATCGATACGATTGTGACAGCACAACGGATTTAAGTTTCACACGTACTGTGGCTCTCCTAATAACAAAAAGCAAAACTGTATATTTACAATCAACGCATTGAACATTCCGGTGTTTCGGACTGATCGATGCAACTTACGATGTAAGTCAATAATACAATCTAACGAAGGCAGATAATGGATATCGAAATGTCGTCTACTGTCCCAGCTGATCGATCAGAAATATTGTCAGCATTTGAAAGTCACGATTTTCATTATGGACTATAGCTTAATATATGTTAACCTCGTGTGCAATTAGTAGGCCTATCGATTTCAAAAACCTAGTAAATATTAAAACATATGCAATATTACATAATCGTTTTCGATAGATTTGCCCCAAATATCCGTAGGATAACGACCGATATACTTCCTACCGCCCTAAGTCAAATGGTCTAAGTCTATGTGTGTGTGATAATACCCGTCCTTTGTAGCCCCAGAGGAACGTGTTTGAAGAGAAAACATATAGCCTGGATAGGTTCTGCTAACAATTCATCAACCGTCTTACATACGTACATTCATTTACAGGCAACCTGAAACGGCATGGCAGATGAAATACCAACCTTTCTGAGAGAGTTGTCGCCCCTTTATTCGTTTGACTTCGACTCTTATTCGGAGAGCAAGCTTGCGGACTTCCATGTAAAGAGGACGCATCATTCAGGAGCTCGGTTTCCGGAGATGGCCGATTTCAATGCCCGGAGAGAAACATTTTTTGATTGGCCTGTTCATAAGCATCAGCGAGGATCGGAATTGGCTGAAGCGGGTTTTTTCTACGCAGGTATGTAAAACAAAGGTAAATAAGAAACCAAAGACTATAAGTGTTGCCACAAGTCAACTTAGTATTAAACAAAGAAAACGTAACTCAGGATGTTGTAAGCCAATTTAATATTCCATATTCTGCCTTTTCGTTTAGGCCACCCTCTTGCATATGACATTTATGTTGTAAGAATATTAATAAATCTATTTAGCACCATAAAGTTATTATCCGGGGTATATGCAGCCAGTAAGCCAAATCTAGCTTGTATAGATTTGTAAGCCGAATCTAGTTTGTATAGATTTGTAAACCAAATCTAGCTTGTATATATTTGTAAGCCGAATCTAGCATGAATAGATTTGTAAGCCAAATCTAGCTTGTATAGATTTGTAAGCCAAATCTAGCTTGTATAGATTCCAGAAGTCCATTAACGGTTTGACATAATAAGTCAATAAAGCCAAATGAACTGTTCAGGTCGAAAGCAGCCCTAACCCTGACTATTAATTGACATGTATCGACCATATATTGAATTATTTTCTATTTTTTGTTCGTGTTTTTTGTTTTGCTAAATAATTATTTATTTTATCAGGCGAATCAGACCGTACCAGATGTTTCTATTGTGGCGGTGGTCTTCGGAATTGGGTAGCCGAAGATTTACCATGGACCGAACACGCTCGTTGGTTCCCGGATTGTGAGTTCGTTAAAACTCGTACCAGCATAAATACAACGCAATCCTACTTAGGGCCAAAAGACGAGCAAGTAT
This sequence comes from Mopalia muscosa, assembly GCA_031763545.1. Classification (NCBI taxonomy): domain Eukaryota; kingdom Metazoa; phylum Mollusca; class Polyplacophora; order Chitonida; family Mopaliidae; genus Mopalia; species Mopalia muscosa. The sequence goes on from JARFOD010141717.1 coordinate 12,842, forward strand.
GTGTTTAGTTTAACAGTGTCCATATTGTTTTAGTTATTCAAATTAATTGTTAATTTCGTTTGGGTTTAAAAGGGAACACCTTTTAAGTTTTATATCTGTCGAGGTCAATTGTAGTAATGAATAAAGCTAATTGTCTTAAATTATAACAAACAATTACGTTTCAATTAATAGACGTCACTCCAATTAAGACTTTTACGCCAAAACATGTGACGTAGCCGTATTGTATGGGTTTGAACGCATATATCATCAAGCTTTTAACCAATTAACTGCGTTAGATTTTTCAGCATTCTAAATCTATTTTATCGCAAAATAAAATTTCAAAAACAGTAGAACATTTTAATTGATGGAAACATGTTTCGTCAGATGAAAAGACGTTTTTATTAATGCTTGGGGACATTTAACGTTAGACTTAATTGTATTAGACTTGTTTGACGACTTATATCCAAGCCGCATGACTAAAAACACTTATTTTGTTATAAAGTTCATTTAGTTATAGTTTTTTTTAATCATAGCTAAGTTTTTTTTATTGATTTACATAAGACAGCTTGCACAGTCTTTATACTGTCCCAATTTTAAAATCCATCGGCGACTTTATTCTGAGACCAGTTTAAATAAAGTTGGTATGGAAAAAGCCGAAGCAAACATTTTTGAAACTTAAAACCATGTCAACCAATATACAAGTTCTTTTTTGCGGCGTTCTTTGATATTCTGATAGTCTTTTCAGATCGGATTCTAGTTTGCAAAACATATCACAGAACCTTGGAACTACACATGCATTGGTTCCATATCTCGTTTAATCTGTTTAGTGTTTTTCATTTGAATATTGCCAAATGTCTGACATTAGGGATAATCGATTTTATCACTGTCAAACAATGAAATCACCAACTATTTAACTGCAATTAATACTCTTTTATTAATAATTTCAGTGTAAAGAACTTTTATGTGGAACTGAGCATGGGGAGAAAAGAAGTGTACCAGGTATGTGATATTTAGTATTAACAAAAACGAATAATTATTCTGGCCAAAAACGATTTTACAAATGAAGGAATATTATTGTCCATTTTAACTATGCCGGTGTCGGTAACTTAGATGATGGATGGATGGATGGATGGATGGATGGATGGATGGATGGATGGGTGGGTGTATGGATGGGTGGGTGGGTGGATGGATGGACGGGTGGATGGATGGATGAGTCGGTGGGTGGGTGTGTGGATGGATGGGTGGATGGATGGTGAGAGGGTGTTTGGGTTGGTATTTTGGTGAGTGTTTGTGCAGATGGACGGACGGTAGGTCGGTGTGTGGGTTGATGGATTGATCAATTGATTGTTGTTGCACACATTGGAAACAGCCCACAAAGTTATATATTCTTGTTCAATTTGTTAGATTATTGCTTTCCCTGTGCTTTAAAAGGCATACAAAAGGCACCTGTGCAGATGATTGACTTGAGTTTGGGTTAGTAAACGCATACGTTTACATTTGTTTCGAGCAAACCTGTATGGTTAATATATATTTCCCTTTTTTTACAGAGTCAATTATTGAAGATTTATTGGAAGAAAATGAACGTTTACGTAGAGAAAGGACCTGTAAGCTTTGTTTTGATCGGGAAGTTGGGGTTTTAACTCTACCATGTGCACATTTAGCCACGTGTGTGCAGTGTTGTGCTGGGTTAAAACACTGTGTGGTGTGCAGACAAGCTATAACGCACACTGTGAGGGCTTATACATGACAACTTAACGGTTGATCGAGAAGTGTGTAACCAAAGATTTTCTATAGGCAGCAGAACTATGATAAAACTTTCGATAAAACTGTATTACAGTTCGTCGACAATCTTTCAGAGCAATAACTTTTTGTATCAATTAAGTACCATCTCGCTCTTTAACGCAGGCTGATCTTAACTTTGGCGTGAAAATACAGCGCACTAAGTTCGTCTCGAGGTGTCAGGTGGCAGATCATTCCCGCTTGGTCGTAAACCAAGTACATTTTAAATGTCTAAATGTAGTGATATTCGCTCAAACGGCGTAAAGTGTGCGGTCGTAGCAAGGCAAATTGCAGCTGTATAAAAACACTGGGACTATATGCTTTGGTGTCATTCAGCTGTACATCAATCCAATACCCTTTTTAAAGATACTAGTCACCCAAATCAAACAAACAAACAAATTATAAAGACACTAATAAGTTTAATCATTTTAAATGAATAAAATTGTTATCCCCCTCGCCACTTCCTGGCAAGACAGTTATAGTGCGTGTTTATCCCAAAGTTCCCAGTCTACCTTAAAAAGCTAGATTGTACTTGATAGTTACACAATGATGGCATATTTCTAGTGTAAACCACACTTACTGATAAGGCCAGCTGCTTGAATTCCCGGCGTATTGATACAATTGCACTTAGCCTAAAGACGAACGCACATAGGCCTACTATCTTCATTAGTCCAATATCACTTCATATTATGGTGTTGGTTCCTAACCAAACAGACTATACCTTAACCATGGAGGTAGGACGGCGGCGATCAACAAAAAACGAGGTTGTGAGAGCAGTGACGGTTGAGACTTGTCGTGCATGTTGGTCTGTTCCGGAGTTTATAATATAATTAAGGATTTCAAGAAACTCTATGAGGGGTGGACGATTGTCACGAGTGATGAACGCTCAGCCAACAAACCATACAAACAGGAAACAGGCACAGAGCTCAATTGATGATTAACTGTTATATTTCGAAATCTGGGATTTCTGATTTTTAACGAACATATTTATTTATTTTTATTTTTTTATTTTTTTATTTTTTGTTATATATTTATTTATTTATTTTTCGTCCATGTATGTATGTTACTTGTATGTATTTATTTGTTTATAAAAAAAAAATATTGATTTATTTATTTTCTATTTTATTTATTTGTTTCTTTGTTTATCTGTTTATTTACTGTCCATGAATTGTGTGCTGTTTTAATTTAAACATATTTTTAATTAATTAGTTGATCAATGATCAAATGTATACATTGCTTCGCTATTGCTTCATGGTTGACGGCAAGGTGTAAGTTCTAATGCTTGATCTGTTATTGATAATAAATATTCAATAATCTGTCACATATTCCGGCTAGCCATATATTCAGTTAATTCATGGTTGAGATCAACAAACATAAAGTTGTTCGTGCATCACTAATCGATCAACACTAAAGAAGTATTACTTTGGTTTAATCTTGTAGCCAAACATGGTGATGCCCACTATTTATTCAACTGAAACGAAAACATATAGGAGCGAACATAGCTTGAATACAGATCGATAGGGGCTTCCAAGTTCGACCAAAGCTTAAACCTCTGCCACGACTAATATAAACGGCATTTTAGTTAACGCACAAAGCTATAAATAGAAGAAATCAAATAGTTATTTCAAATATGTTGTTCACAAAAAAAATGCGACCCTCGGGTATACGAATGAGTCACACGATAAGGCCCCGGCAATCACGGGGTGGTTCAACGAGGTTTTCTCTCGGTTCTCCACCGTGATTAGGGAAGGAACAGTGTGAAGTTGATAGTCCATCACCATATAATGCGATACCCATGCGTACGGCGTTAAATACCAACCAAACAAAGAAACAAATCATAGAAAAATGGGACACCTATCAAACACTTACAGTCTAATCATTTTAAGTTGATTCAATACAGTTCGAATTGGCGTTAAAGCAGTGGAATTCTGCTTACAGTCCACGGTTTATTCTGGCGGTTAGAGGGAGCCTCCTGCTGTCCTGATACTCTCAATACAGAGACACCCCGAAGCCGATCTCTTTATGTAAATGCATTGCGTCTAGGGATTATCCAGTATGTCTTTGTTTGTCTATGCTGGTTTCCACCACCCATAAGACTGACACGTCATCATATATGTGATATAACAAACAAAACAAAAAATAATGAATTTTATTAAAGTTCGAATCGATGGGATAGAATCCTTTACATGTCTGCAGATGTCATTTGGATTAAACATCGATTGACTACTCTGCACTGATGAGGCACAACAACGCCGAAACATGTTTGTGCCTACATTTTTCCAGCATTTGTATGTCGAAGTTAATAAGGTTTAAAGAAACCATTTTGCTAATTTTAAATATCTCAGTTCGGTTTACCTAAAACTACAAAATCTCTAGATTTATGTATAATTTAATAATTTATTGCTGTAATGGCCCGGGGATACTTTTAAATATATTAAAATTAAAAAATATTATAGAAAAAAATAAAATAATGATCTAAAAGGGCCCCTAGCATGAATACTGTGCTCTTCTCCAAACCAAGAAAAATCGTTGTTGTCCGTTTTCTACACGGGCAAGTGAATGAACCCATGTTATAGGTGGCAGACAACCAAAATGACTGGAAACTCAGCATAAATAGAAACAACAGTAATTGTTTATGCCTGGTGCGGTAGGAAACTTTTCTAAATCCTACAGCGGGATGGCATACTATTTCCTCTACTCCTTTTTTTGTTTGTGAAGAATAGGTAAATTCCCAACAGGGAATGAATTTTAATGGGGAAAACGTATTTTAAACAAATTAATCTTGTATTTTCGTCTACTTTTGTCTCGTGTAGCATGCCATACATACATAAATTGGTTTATCTGTCCTATATATCACTTAGACACCTTCTATAGGCTTCATCACTGCCATCTTTGTTTGAAAGACTACATTAAGGTCAGCACTATATATGGTAAATCAAATATCGTTCTATATTTTTCCCCCAAAGATGTGTGGCAATACTAAGTCTATAGAAAAAAGCCTTCACAAAGATAGAGAAAAATTTTGCATATCTTAATATTATTTCATTTAATAAAACATTACAAATGCTCTTAAAAAGCTACCATGATTGAAGAACAAACGAACGAATAAGTTAGGAGGTATGTAAAGATAACCAAAAACAAATTCTCGTTTAAATACATTACGGTTGTCTTTTTACCCTGTACCGTAAAAAATTTTTTATATAGTAATCAAGACTACAGATATAACTATTCAAGCATACCATTTTATTTGTATTTTCAGGCTTTTCTGAATTAAAGTTATTAAAAATTGTTCTCCCGCTATAGATAAAAAAAATCATGCACAATAAATCTCCCGGTTATACTCTCCAAAAGTCAGTCAATTCTAACAAAACCTATAAAGTTATTGTATTTGTTGCATGTAACATAATAAAATAAAACCAAAATGACAAAAATGAAATAAATACAAAAAATATTTATTAAAAAACCCCAATGAATGATGTTTCCTGCAAAAAAAAAAATTAAATTCTGGAATTCTCGTCACAATGCAGTCTGCCAAAAACGTCTGCCAACAAGTTTTTTTAAAAAAGATGCACCTATCCTGTAGTAGGACATGAGCCTGTTATTATACTATTACCTCCTTTCTGTTGCCTTTTCATCATATTCTTAAAAGAGGGATACAACATATACGTTAATTAATCGATTACTAAACTAGAATAGAAACAAATATTCTAATTGAAAGGAAAATCGATGAGTAATAGATGAATAGACACGCAGGTATAGTGTAGTAAGAGTGTAGTGATTGAGGGATGAGTTAATTATATTAATATCTGATATTAATATCAACATAGATGATGTCCAACATGCAAAGTGAGGTAGATGCTGTAGAATTTTATGTTGCAGATATCAATACTTAATCAAAACATTAATTTATATTGATCAAACAATGACAAATGATTAACATTAAGGTCAAATAGGACTGTATATACATATAGTTAAAATAAGAACGAGTTATTTGAATAAAAAATATTTTCTGCAGCACTAGACATAGATATTTATGAAAAATAACGGCAAATAACTTGTACATTATTCTATTTTCAGGAAAATGGCATGAGATTTTTCCGGACTCGTGTAACTCGCCATAACACCAACACACGCCGTTATAACGCCCGTTGAAGCCACAATGTAGAAGAAGTTTCAAGCTAAATCATTGGAATGAAACAACGCTATTAAATGTTTCAACTGCAATGAGGCTTGCATGGCCTCCTCAAAAGACTGTAGTAATTTTATAAAAGAAACGTTAGTTATATCGAAGCACGGCGCCTTTCTTCTGCCTCTGATGTGCAAGGGTCATCCCAGTCCTATGGCAATGTCTGTTGCAACACCGACCTTCATTACGTGGTCAACTTGTGATGAACACACAGGACAAATGAAAACCGCTACATCAACGCAAACTTTTACGAAAATAAAATCTCTTGTGAAACGAAATAAGATAAATAAATTAGGTAATAGAACAAAAACGTTAAAAAGTCTGGCCACAGCCACAAAGGACGCTGTTCGAACGTTTCACTTTCAAAAGTTAATTAATGTAAGTAGACCTAACATCGAGATGGCTTGATCCCTCTCTCCAAAACCATCAATAAGTAAGTCCCTTCGATCGGAGCCGGCTGGTCTGGCAAACCGCTTTGGTGCCTCAGATGAGATGCAGGTGGATATTAGGCCGCCTTCTTCTGTATCTCGTCAACCTACTTAACCGCGACCCAGTGACATCCATGCCCAACTAAATGCTAACAGAACACATAGTTCTGGTAGCTCGCCATTACGTAAAACTCGATATTGACATCATTTTTTTTTTTTAAATTACATTTTTAGATCCGAATATAAACATTTAATATATTGACATACTTGGATTTTTGTGGAACTTATGTATGTCCGTTTCTCAACAAAAAACATGCAATTGGACCATGATGTTCCACTTTTTTAAACGCGGCTACTGGACTTTTCACGGTTATAATTGACATACCAATTGACATATCACAACCATCAGATTACAAAACATTATTGGACGGTAGTTTTTTGAACACATAAAAGTCCGTAATTGTACAAACAATAAAATTACACGGTTATTAGCCTCAAACTCTGTGTCTCTAGATACGGCTTCATATTATGATGGACGATCAGAGATACAGACCTCTGCATCTAACAATATTCTAGCCAACCTTTTTTCTGGTATATTTCTTTGTATTTAGGGGGTTGTTTTTTTCAGTTTAGGTTTCTCACTGATCTCATTTACGCTTTTCTTCTACTTACTGTTATTATTGTTCCTTCTCTCATTTATATCCATTGTCAGTTTCGCATTTATATAGGCCATTCACACAGTATTTACGTGCATTTGTGATTTCTCTGATGATGGAGATAGTTATCTCCGAAAACTAAAAAATATAATTTTATAATTATGTATTAAGTATTTTTCGTCACTTTTTCATTTGTGAGTGTAGATAAACCATTCCCTATTGGAATATTTAAAATTTATTGTTGCACGATATCTTAGGGGAGTGGCCCTAGTATAATGCACCGATGTAGGTCCCTTGGTATGTTTCCCAATCTTGACTGACCTGTGAACATACAAACTACTCACTGCATTATTAATCCAGTGCTGGTCAGTAAACAGTTGTCTCTGCTATCATTGTCCTCATCTATTCACGCCTGTAAACGACGACATGTTCCTTCATCAGATATATTTAATGATTGGATTCTTTAGGGATTCTGTTTAAGTGATTGTTAAGCGGAACACCGCCTGGACAACAATATATTTAATAATTCAGTGCTCAAATGCCCTTTAGTTTTGTTGGTGATTTGGTATTCATTGTCTACGTGGAAAGCTTTCAAATCGAGGTGCCTTCCCTAAAGCATTTTCCAGCAAAACTCCTGTAGCAATTAAAACCTCAATTAGAGCAACGTTAAAGCTTTATTCATATCTGGAACCATCTTCTGTGCGCCATTCCTGATTAATGTCATCGATCTAGTCGCACATGGCTGGACAAACAACGTCGTCATTTGCGGTTCTCAACATCTTATCAATGGCGAATCGTCTAGCTGCAAAACACCTAGAAGATGTCAAGTGATGTCCAACTGTAGAAACGCCAATGTATAAGCGTGTAGTTTTCCGATTCCGTTTTATAACCAGCGTTTTCTTTCAAAAGATAAACGTCACGCAACCACGGTAAGTAAACGATAATTTCGTGCGTTTTTAGTTCTGTAAATAATTATTGATTTGGGCCTATACTTGATCAGCTAATTCAGCTTTTAATAGATATATATAAAAAAATATATATATTTTCACGTTGATATATCGAACCGGGTTTTATTATTATTTTGCCCAACATGCTGAAATAAATTACAGATTGAATATACAGTTAGTGATGTACATTTTTAGTAGTTGCATTATTCGATGAAGATAGTCTTGGCAAATTAGAAAACGATTGTCTTTAACAATGTAAGAGGTGTTCGTGTATGCGAAAACTAGACTTAGTTCGTTATAATTTTATCACATTTAATAAATTCTATTTTCGTTCCATATTTCTTTAAATCGTTTAGACTGTGTAATGAATAGAAATAAGTACATGTCGTTCGTACTGTGTCTGATAGGCCTTCTCACGAATCTTCACATATGGTCACGTAGAAACAGAGCCGACGTGTTACAATGATCGTTAGACTATGGATGCTTTTTTTTTTCAAAAAAACGTCAACAGGTTTCTTTTGATATATAATTCTGTATTTCTGAACAGCAATCTCATTTACAGAGATCCCAGAACATCATCTGGTCATCAAGTAAATTGTCACTGTGTTCCGGGGATCCTGCTAGCCGGATCCTCTGAAGATCATTCTTGGCAGCTGTGATCCTTAATTAAACATGGCGACTAAGCTGGAATTATTCCAGAAGTCATAGATTAGTTAACAGTGTGGTTTGTGGCTGTTACGGATTTGAATTATTTGTATGGCTATAATATCAAACTCGGTCATTGACAGAAGTGAATTTTGTTTCCGGAGTAGAACACGAAAACTCTATTAAATCTCAGTTAAAAAGACAGTGAATATCTTTAGTCATCCAGGTACATTGTATACTACATTAACTACAAGACAATAAATCCGTCTTATTGTATATACATTTGAATCATTTATACCAACGTTGCGGCATTGACCGAATGCTTTCAGCAGGGTACAACAAACGAGTGTTTGACAGGCCATATGAATACGGGGTGGACACACTGTTTGTGGACTACTGATCATGCATATAATATCATAAGTTGCTTAAGAAGCATTAATTGATGTTTTTAAACAGCATAGCAGTATTTATATAAAACAATTATTGTATAAATATGTCTCTCAGCGCATAATTTGATTTAAATGTGAATGTTGGGAGAGGCGTTATTATAGGTCGCCTTGACCTGTTCGCCAATCCACTCCATTTATTCTGGAAATAAAAATTGTTAAACCGGGGTGAACAATAAAAAAAAGGTTAATTAGTATTACAACATACACTAGTGACAATACAATCAATATAGACAAACAGTGCGAAACTAACTGAAACAGGGTTTTCTTTGAACACTGGTCAGGTGAGTGAATTATAATATGTCCTGACTGAATAGTCATGAAGACTGGCTAGATACTGTTAGCCTAGATTGAAACATTTTGAAATGAAACAGATGAACATATATGGTAATTGTAATATGTAAAGTGTTGACTATGTTAAGGTAAAGTGGGGTGTAAAAGCTTGGTTTGTCTTTCAAGCAGTCTACCCCAACTGTTAGGATAGTTTGAATCTAAGCTCACCGTTGTAATTGAGGGTAGGGTTCTCTATTTTCGCCCAAACGGCTTCGTAAACACCCTCTCCAAGTACTAGATTCTCTATCCAAAACTGCAGGATCACTAATGCGAAACGTGTGTCCTCTTTCTAATGTATGTGTGAGAACTGCAGAATTGTGAAAACCATTAATGGGTAAGGTTGTGTTGGGATAAGCGTTTAGCTAGAGGCTGATTAACTCAATCGCTAATTCTTTACTAAAACTTATTCTTCTTGCACCTGTGTGTAAGTTCTGCTACCTCAGGGATACAACAAGTCTTCACGGACTTTATTCCCGCCAATGTTATCTCTACACATCTTGGTACAAATGTCCCTCTATTCTGGCGAATAAAGCATCAACCAATCAATCAAAACATATGTACGAAACTATACAAGAAGGTTCTTAGCCTTGGATACCATGCTCATCATTTTACGTTTATCTTTTGGATGTATTAGTATGTTACTAATTTTATTTTGGGGTTTCAAGAATGCTCTTGTTCCATATTCCAACAGAAATCTGTTTGAATTTTTCGACCATTACAATTCGGGATGGTTGTGCATGTAGTAGTGTTACTGTTGGGAGTAATGTCTTTGGTCTTTAAGGAATTTCAACTTTCGGTCACCGCTATTTCTGAAAGCTTGCTTTAGAGAAGATGTCCCTTCTTCAAGATATCTAGCATCTGTTATTATGTTTCCTGCCCTGGCTATTAAAGTGCAGACTTCGCCCTGTCTGTGGATCAGCGGCGGATGGGAGTTGAAAGTCAGGTATAGGTCCGTATCTGTTTGTTAACCCACGAAAAGGGCTTGTTTTGTGTGTTGTTTGTTTTGTTTTTTTATTTTTTATTTTATCAATCCGCGGAGCCTTCGTTTCCATTGCATGCGAACGAAATATCCAGCGGTATAGGGCCTAAATTACACGCTTTCGTGAAATAGTATTGCTTCCATTCACCTCCGAGAGTAACAAGGACATTTCGACATGATTCTCACAATAACGCCTGAATAGCAGTTTTAGTCTTCTTATCGTAAAATGAATATAGGTTTTATGTTTATACGTTTTTTGTTTTATACGAGAAGCTTGGAATTACTTAACTGAGATTTATTATTTATGTCCCACTTATGTTCACGACTGTCAGATCGTGAATAATATCTAGAGCCGAATTATGTGGGCTCGGAATTACTCAGCTGAGGGCTCGATACATAAAGCTGTATCGGACGGATCGCTATACCATCTGGGGAATCTATCACCAGAGTTTATTGTTTGTTCATATCGAGGTCACTTGGTTATGCTACATGCGAAAGGGTCTCTTTCTTACAAGTTTTCATTAGATATATATAGTAGCTTTACGTTTGCCTATTTGCTATATTAATGTTTTGAATACCGAAATATTTATATATTGCTGAGATTATTGAATTAGTCTTAAAGTAGTTCTGTAAATAAATACGTTATGTTTAAACGATATAGATTATGGCTTGCCGTTTTACTACGCCATATCAATCAAGCATGTCTGTCTACTCGGAGATTGTGTTCCGGTTTTGCGTGAGATGATGTTTTATTGATGCCCATAAGTTATTTAATGTGCTGATATATTGAATGTTATATCTGTAGATTTTAAATAGAAAGTAATTAAGCTATGCTTTTTGACATATAATTATACGGTTGCAGTCCTTTGCGTCTACTGGCAAAGCGTTAATGATCATGTTGTAACCAGTACACATTTATCAGAATTGCCGTAAAGTCTTTTCTGGCCTTTATCATTTTCAAATATAATGGTAATATAGCTCATTTACTTTCTGTTCCTAAAGATGTGTACTTTCATGGTTTTACAATTGTGGGTGATATGAGTTGCTTTGTCCAATTGCTATCCCGAAGATTACCTCAGCTGACTCGTCGTATAACATCACACCTTACGCATCGTGCACTCTATAAAACCTCGAATGTCGAATGTCATATAGATCATATATGTCAATGTTTGGTTGTCTACTAATTATCATTAAACGTCGACTCATCTGTGAGCAAATCTGTTTCTGGCTGTACATAAAGGCGAATATAAATATTCATTTATTATTTATATGAATAGTCAGATCCCTTGAGGATTTTGTTTATATGCTTCTTAATCGAAACACTGCTTAAACCAGTATCAGCATATATATCTAGTAGCGTTTTCAAACCATTTGGGTTTGTTGATTATTTATTTATGCATTTCCTAATTGAAAATGTTTCTAATAAGACCTTCTCTGATGTTGACCAGCAATTTAAGTTTCAAGAAGGCTAATATTCTACCACCCTCTGTGTATCATCTGTTATTGATGTCCTAGAATCAGCTGTGCTTCGCTACACAAACAGCGCCATCACTCACTAAAAGTCGACTAGTGGAAGTATAGTCGGCTTCAGTTGCATAAGTTCACAAATTATAATAGCTGACAACAATCAGGGATTCCTAATTTTAATTAAATTAAATTTAATTTTAAATGACCTAATCAGACGTAGAGTTTCGCTTTAAACGCAATACGTTTTCTGATTACTAATTTGTGGGTGGCGTAAGACGATTTGTCCCATTGTAATCACAAAGATTTCCAATCGGAGAAAGACCTGGTCATAAGGCAACCTGGATGCTGATTCGTTCGTTGGTTCGAATCGGAGAGGACTCGTCAGAGAACAGCTGCAGACCTGACCAGTCATCCCTTCCACAGAACCCTTCCCTCTTTGCTTCCATTAGAAAGTAGGCCTGCAACTCTTTATCCGTTTAATTATGGAGAAAATATAACATATCCTCGTAAGAAGGATCTACACATACAGCACGAGTCTTGGCTATGGCCGTCATGACAGAATCATGATCAATTCACGTGCTATTCTATATGTCGGTTGGTTTGCTATACTCCGTCTTGATTAACGTGCTCATCAACGAGCTACTGATATTTATTTCACAGTATCATCATTTTTGTTGACCGCTAACGGCTAGATGTTGGTTAAAGCACAAACATATATATTCGATCACAATTTAGATTAGTCATAAAATTTTATTGGTATTCTTTTTATTGCCAGTTAGCAGAAACACTTGTATATAAAGATAACGACAACTCAATAAATATCAACATTTATTTAAAAAATTAATTACACTGGCACAGATATGTCGATTAATAAAAGCGTTGAATCATCTCACATTCTAGATAACCTCCCAGAGACAAGTTTCTTAATAGACATTAAACTCGAGTTATCACGTTAGCTAGCCGACATGCTTTTTAAAAAAACAGTTTAATTGACGGGACGCATAATTCATATACAAGAAGCTGCAATAAAACTACAATTTCAACAACAACGTATCAAGAGAATTAACGTTGTCTCCGTAAGACCCAGGGACCACTTTCGCAAAATGTCGTTCGACTATCCCAAGACAAAATATCGCCATGTTCAATTATAGGCATCTGATGTCGTTTTAATTTTTATTCCTTTTTACTGATATCAACTGTTTCATGATATCATAAATTTAGTTAATGATAGCATCAATTCTATTAATGATATCATAAATTATATTAATGATATCATAAATTCTATTACTGATATCATTACTTATATTAATGATATCATAAATAGAATTATTGATATCGTGAATTCGGTGTATTTCATGTTATAATAAATTGAATTAAAGATATCATTAATCCGTTTTGTACTTAATATCTTCTGAGATTTATTGACAACTGAAATTCCCCATCTTTGCATATGATCGAATCACAGTATTTTCTTACGTAACTGAATCTGAGACAACACCACCTGAAACTGTGTTTGGTGATGACATATCTGTAATGACCTTAGCCTTAAAAATAAGACCTGCGTGTTATACATCTACACCGCGCACATTTAATTTACGACCAGTCATGTATTTTGTTGGTCCACATGGTTCTATGAACTATTTTGACTGCAATATGAGGATCGCCGTATTGAACCAGAATGAAATTTCATCCATATCGTGTCTACTTATCTGTTCACTTTTGGTTATTTTGTTTGAGCATAAGTTAGTTTTTCAGCTGTTTTAAAAATTGGTGTCATTTTTGGTTTATTTTAGTAAGCCTCATACAAATTGCTAATTTCTTTGGCCTTAGCGGTAATGAAAGTTGTCTGACCAGTTTGCTGACCAGTGCATGAATTGTACTAGGAACCAGGCGACAGTGGGGATGATCAAAGCTGCCGATTATAAGTGTTGGTCAAGCAGCAAACTTGTTAGAAGTCAAATACGACTTTTGACATGGGGAGGGGTGCCACATTATCTAGAGAAAAACGGACACAAACAGTAGCACTAGATGACGCTGGTTTCTCAGAACATCGTATAGCAAACCATGTACAAAGTAGCAAGACGGCAGTACACAACGCTATCAGGAGGTTCCAGGAAACGGGATCGAATGCCGATCGGGACCGTCCTGGACAGCCACGTGTTTCCACAGCCCGAGATGACGCATATCTGCATCAAATTTCCCGCCGACGCCGGAAAGTTACTGCCAGGATTCTACATGGAGAGTGGTTACCAGTGGTTGGTCGCCAGGTTTTGATCCAGACAGTAAGGAACAGGTTAGTATTAGATTTCATGAACTGCATTATTCCAAATAACGTGTGACATTCTCATTTACCAATAGGATTACACCGTAAAACCCATTGATGTTAATTTTGGATATTTGTCAGTTCTAACAAAATATCTTAATTCCAGACTGCATGCTGGCCAGCTGAGGGATCGCATTGCCAAGAGGAAGCCATTGTC
>JARFOD010141718.1:0-13070 GCA_031763545.1 Mopalia muscosa
TTCTGTATTTTTGTCCGTCGTCATATAAGTGAAATACCCTTGAGTAGGACGTTAAACACCAATCAAACAAACAAACATACTAAGATGCTGATCATATATAAACACATGTACATCATTTTGCCTATTTTGGTATAATATCACAGCTAGGAATGTACAAATTCAAAATACTTTTGTGTCCAAATCTTAGATCCGATATGAAATAGCCTGGAGATTTTGTGACAAACTTCAATTCAATCATGAAGAATGAGTGGCTAACGCTACTAGCAAAAACGGGGAGAAATATTTTTATCCTAGCGACTGAAGAACCACTTAACAAATTATCTAGTGTTAATGTATTAATTTTTCAAAGTTCACCCTTCGAACATGTTATATTATTAAAGCATGTTTGATGTCAACTTTAAAATCTGAGTAATGTTTATTGATATATCTGTTTTATTTCTTATCTAGTTGCCTTGAGGTATTCACTAGATGATCAGCCTACCCCTATAGATGGTTAACTCTGCAAGATAAAAAAAGGCATTTTGACGGTGAGAAATTGGACAGAATTGACCTTAAAAACTATGTGCGCCTTCTTCAGCAGAGATATAAAAGCTATATGAGATGGGTTCTGAACTTTGGATAAGATTGAACAACTCGACTAAGTGGATGATAATATTCACCCATGTTCCCCTGGGTCCAAGGGAGACAACTGGATTAGAAAGTCATTCCTTCCCCTTGATTTTAAACTTATTACAAGTTTTGGATTTTTATAAGGATGATGTTGTAACACCACACAAAGACGGAACACGCACCAGACCTCTTGCAACATTACTCCCATCCATAGTCTGGGAAACTAAAAAGGTGGAGAGAATAACCCTCACCAGGGGTCCGGTTAAGATGAGCAAAACTAATTGTACAAAAAACAAAGTGCCTGTATTATGGTAGAAACGAATGTTCATGTAAACGTTAATATTAATCCTACAGCCTTGAGACTAAAGTAGTTGACAATGTTTTCATTCCAACAACATTTAACTTACCATTTTTTTTTAGGCTTTTGTCAGTTTTACGGAACCATGATTCCTCAGACTTACCACGGAAATAGTTGTGTGAAATCTCATTTACGACATCTTAAGGACATTAGGACAGGTGGGCTGTGGCCGGTGAAAAAAAAGACTGGGAAGAGTCTAAAAAAATATGTGATCCTTAATAAGCAGAGATATGAAAGCTATGCGAGATGGAGTCGGGTCTTCAGCAAACACTGAACCACTCAGCTAAGTGAATGATCTTCAACCATGTTCAACCGGACTACCGAGACTGGGGTCAAGGAATACCACTGGATTGGAAACAGTCATTCTTTCCCTTGGTTTGTTTGTTTGATGTCATGCTAAAGGGTAATCAATGACAGCAAATGCTGATTTTAGACTTGGACAAGCCACTCGGAAGAGAACTGCTCATTTATTCAACAATCTAAACTGTGAATCAGTTTACCATGCTATAAGTAAATCAACTCCAAATCTCAAAATATTTTGTAAAAAACTTTGACGAACCCATTGTGCAATTAATCCTGTCCATTCGGGATGACCCGATTCGGATATTACCCAATGTGAGTTTAAGGCTCCAATAATTAAAGGCTCTAAAACTCCTTGAACTCTTGTGAAAAAATCACAAAACTAAGACAATCCTAAGCGAAATATAAAAGCCAGCTCCAAATTAAAGGCTTCGAGAATTGCAAAAAGACAAAAAATCTGCAGAAACCGGGATTTCTATTATAGGAAACATCACTCCCATAGTCTGTGAAACAAAACATTAATAGGCAATTAGACAAGAAACCCATGGTTTTGTAATACTTTTTCTCAAATTCTTGCCAGTATAATGGGCTTTTTTCATAAAAATGTCAAAACGGGGGCCCACAAGGAAAGCTTCGTGATTTCGAAAAAGTCGCACATTTCAGGAAAGGTGGACAGCAGACGGAGGATAATTAGACAGGGAAGAACCTATAAAAAAAAATATGTTCGCCTTCATAAGCAGATATATGAGATATCAGTATTTTCGTTATTTTGGAATAACACTTTCTTAGTTTGAACATATACCTGTTCAGAAAATTTTGTAGGTTGAGACCCGTCCGGGAATCGAACCCACGACCCTCAGAGTTAGGCACCGAATCGCCAGCAGTAAATGCAGGCTACCTAGACCACTCGGCCACAAAAAAAAGACACAAAAATTATTCAGATATATGAGATATATGTGAGATGGGTAAAAAACTTCAGCTAAGACGGAATAACTCCGCTAAGTGGATGATAATCTTCAACCATGTTTAATTGGACTACAGAGACTGGGACCAAGGGAGATTACTGGATTGAAATAGTAATTTATTTCTTGATTTTTTTTCTTGGGCGTTCTAATAATACAGAGTAAACAATGAGAGAAAGTGTTGATTTTATACATAGGACAAGCCACTCGGAAGAAAACTGCCCATTTTTCTCAACAAACTAAAGTGTCAATCAGTTAACCATGCTATAAGTAAATCAACTCAAAATATTAAAACGTTTTTGTAACATTTTGAAAATACATATTGTGCAATTAATCTTGTCAATTCTAGATTACATTAGTCTGACATTACCAAGTCTGAATGTGTTTATGCTTAACAATTAAAGGATCTAAAACTGTTCGAACTCTTGTAAAAAAAAACCCCAACTCTTAGACAATGCTAAGAAAAATGTCGAAGCCAGCTCTAAATTAAAGGCTTCCAGAATTGTGGAAACCACCAATCACAATAATGGTGAGGGATCACTTTTATGATGTCAAAATGATCGGAGGTTTTTAGAACTTATTATATTAGCCACTCCAACACACAACGGTTTCAAATGATAACGTGAAGCTGAACTTTTGTTGTCCCATCTTGTCGGTGTTTGTTTTCGGAGACGTCGAGGCTATTTCTTTACCGGTGCGCTGGCACGCTCGCTAAGAAAACAAAACGCATTTGAGGAGTCTCATAATGGCGAGTGTGGTTAGTGGGTGCACTTTCTAATCCTACATCGATGCACCATTTACTGGATCGAGTCGCGTATATGAGTGAGTTATACAGTGTTGCATTGACAATCAATGGGGGGGGGGGGGGATGGTTTTTACGAGATTGCCTCCCGGTTTTTCACCCAAATGAGGCTAGGAACAGTGTGAAGTGGACAGTCAGTTGTTATATAGGAGAAATTCCCTTGAGTACGAGGTTGAATTTCAATCATACAAACGAGCAAACATATCATATCCCCCACTCCCTTTATAATGTCACTACAATTATTCAAATAATCCTATTCTCTCTTGTGACATTTGGTTGATACAGTCCAGCTACAACGAAAGATGTGAGCAGGTCGGTGATTGGTGTACAAGTCGAATGGCTTTTCCTGTTAGAGTTGGCGTGGTATTAAATGAGAGATGTATCTTTTTGGACAAATAATATACAACGATATGATAAATATGCTTGAATGAGGGAGTGGCTTAAAATAAGTATTATGTATAAATACAACAGCTAGGCGTCTTTCGTTTTAGATGAAATAAATCTATTAACGTTATGCTTACAATATGCTGGAAATTCCCTTAAAACGTTATATTATAAACGAAAGACACAGGCAACTTAAAATTTTGTGTCTCTAGGCTAGTCCTTCCAATAACAACTATCTGACCGTATAATCATTATAATAACATTTAATACTCTAGCCCATATTACAGAAATTATTATTTATAAGGAATAGTCTGAGCAAGTCGGTGATTGGGTTACAAGTCTTATACGTCGTTTATAAGGAAAAAAATAAGCAAATACTGCCCTTTTGTAATTTTTCAGAAAATTTAAAACCATAAGCGTTTCTTGCGAAGAAATGCTGAAATCATTATAAAGCCATCAGCGCAAAAGAAAGCAGTTATTCGATAGGTGACTTCGACCTAATATCGACCTAATAGATTAAAAATAAGTCCGAAGGCATTTACCTCATATACCAAAACCCTTTTTCAGCATTTTGTTCTGAAAATGCCATTTTTAATTGATTTACCACATGGTGTTTCCAAAATCAATTTCTTTTTAGTTTGTCATGCGTGTATCACTGAAACCCTGTGCTATTATCAATCTAGTGTAGATCAGATGATCAAAGCGCTTGAACATTTCCAATTGGTGAGATTTAGACCAATGGTGTAATCTATAAGCCAATCATCCCCATTACGAATCTCTGTCCTAAGTTAACCTCATACAGTTTAATGACCCCTGTATTAATCACACCTTATCCGTATCATCAAACAGCTGTCGATTGGGAGGAATATTCAATCTAACTGAGAACAAATTGTTGGGATGATGAATGATATTTTGATTCGCAGATCCATTGATATAATAATTGCCGTGTGATGGTTTAATCGACCTCCAATCCATACGATTTGATGCAATGCTAAATGAAGTCAATTTGACCAGGACTTAATGTGAAACGTGCCCCAAATTACTGGTATCATATTTCACGATGACGTCATACAAGCACTGGTGCGACATGTGACTTCGGAATGGCGCGTGCTTTTATACGGCTTGTCCTTGCCATCAGCCAAGGAACAACATTAAGCTGATCTGTTTGTGATGTCCTTGTATTACCTCCTGTGGTTGTACTGTATTTGTCGTGTCTTGTCTTTGTTTGTGGCCACTGGCGTCTACGGTGATTTCCTTCACTTTTTGTACAGGCAAGCCATCACGTGATTGAAATACAGTAACTACGGTGTTAAAATCAAATGTAATGAAATCATATCATCTAGGATTTTGTTTTTAGATTTTTATCAAATGCCTTTCATCGTTTGTGATTGTGTGTTTATAGAACATTTCAACCATTTGTTTTCTTCGATTAAATAAAAAATGAGCTTTAGTTAGTTTTTGGAAATGGATGTTCTCTAACTGTGGAAAGTTAATAATACTGATATCCTAATTAGCAACATTCGTCAAGGGAAGTTGTCAGTATATCCAGATTTTCAAAATCTATAAATCCTCGTCTCTCAATTTAGTTGTCGATATTCTTTATGATACATCTTATTCTAAATATCATATGAGTCTGTAAAACACTCCAGCTAAATATCTCTCTATGTGACACATTGTGGTAGCGATCCATCCAAATCAATCAGTCTCTCCCAGATTAAACATGTCATGTCGATTCGCCACAAGTGGGTAATTTATTCCTGATGCTTCATTGATTACACGTACTGATAATGGCCCTATTGATCCCATACTTAACGCTGTTGAAACCCTCGTAAACGGATTAAACCCAAACACCGCCTATATTTGAGGCTACTGAATACCATCGTTTGATACAAGGGAAATCAGTGTAGCGTATTAACCAGGAACGATTGGAATATTCCATCTATTCTTCACTTGTAACAACCGTTTTTGTCACATACCCTCTATTGGGAAAACTAACAACCTTTGCTGTTACATATCCACTCAGACAGTGCTTATAATGTCCCACAATGCATCAGTGGTTCCCTGCCACAAATTGCCAATATCTGGAAACTGTTGTGTTTACCGTAGTCATCTATCAACACAAAAGCCTGGCTCTGTGCTGTCTCTTTATGGCCGTGATCCCTAATGACATTTTCCGGATTCAATATCAGTCTAATGTGCGTTTGATTTGCATGCGTTTTATAACTATCCTTAATTATGCCTTTGGGATTTTAATTCCCAGAGACAGTTAAATAACTGGTGCGTGTTTGCTATAATGACGTCACATTATATAGGAATAATATAACATAACGATTATCTACAACCTGATATAACGAAAAGTACAACAAAGCAGGCTTTACGAACAAGGGGACGTAATTCATGTCATCATGCACCAATAGTTTTGTGTCCAGAGTTATTATTTAAATCCTTTGTACTTCTGACAATAAAGCAAAACATTCTACATATTAATAGAATCGACAGTTTAATGTGGATTATAGGTTTTGGTAATTTTATAGAATTAGTTAACAGATTTATAAACCAATTAGTCAATGACATTGTTAAGTCATTGCACATTTGTAGAGTTTGTAGAAATATGTACAACTAATTAAGTGCAGAAACCTACTTATAGCATCCATTTGTCTGTTCTGTTTTATAAAGCGTTTGTTATCAATATCTGTTTTTGATTTAGAAATAGCCATTAGACCACCGGCCTTAAAAACCTATTATTACTAAACACTAATGTTAGTGTTGATTTCTGATCTGGATTGATAAACGAGACACTTGATGTTATACCTGCACATCGTACTTTGTCACCTGCCGCCGTCTTGATTAGACTACGAAATGAAATTAGCTCGACCAGCGGATTGGTATACAAGGCCGACGAACCCCATACAACGTTAAATCAGTTAACGGGACATAACTCTGGCATTTTTTTCCACGTTTTAAATGCAGTCAAATGGTTGCAGAAATCTGGCTCATACTGACAGTAGTCTTTGGTTAGCGATTTTTGGATGGTGATCACAATATAATTAACTCTCAAACGTCTGTGGTAAGTGGAAAAATTACGCTTAGTCCTGTATCTGATAGTCGCTTTTAGTGCGCGACGTCGACAACCCAACCCTGGTTTAAGTCCTATAAACATATAATTTATGAATCATCGGCTAAAGCCCCAAGCCTCCTATTGTCTTTGAGTATGTACAAGAGTGACGATGCAAAATTAAGGATATTGACGGGTTTTTGCACTATGCATTTCAGTTAAGGTAGCCAGTAAAGCCCAGTATGTCTCTCCGGTAACCTATGTGGGGTAACGAAACTATTCCTGTTAGACGTTGTCAAAAAGTCAGAAGAGATATTATTACTTCGTGATCACCTACCTAGAAGTTAATAACGTTTTGTATAAATTCGATTGCTAATGTCTTGGTTACATTCCTTATAGCATTTTAATAGTATATACCGTAAAATGTGACCCGCGTTTGACATAACAATCCTGATTCTTCTTTTATACGTCTAGACTTGAACCCTAAGATACATACAAACTATTTACTTTTGCACTACGTTCATGTGTCAGATAAAATCTGGCTCGAAACATGACTTTAGTCTAGCCGGCTTACATATGCAAAATAAAAATTTATCCTACAAATATCGAATTCTTTTCAACATATTTAAAATTGTTTTCAACATTGTCTACGTTTCGTTCGTGCTTCTATTGTCTTGTGTTAGCTGTCAATGCAAAGACATGCTGTGCTTGTTTGCCTCTGCGGGACAGAATGCCCTACTCGAGACAACGATCAAGAAACCTTCCCCCAGCAGCGCGATTACAAGAGCAACACAGCACAGCGCAGGCTGCCAAACGTCGAATAGCGACTTACACGTATCCTTTTCAACGAATATTTATCAATGATTTAAACACTGCTTCATATTCAGCACTGGTATATTGGGGAAAAATGTCATAAAAAATAAACAAAATTGTTTCACATAATTCGTATGGTTTATAATTGTTTGCAGTGACCATTTCCTCATTGCAATCAATGAGATATATCCCTACAAGAAATCAACTAAAAACCAACTAACCAGAAATTTCAAGAGAATATAACACCAACACTTAGTATTACCACAATTTTTATTTTGATAAATATGAAAGGGAATTTCATATTTCCCCCCAAACACTGCAAATAAAGAATTGTGAGTCATAGAAAAGATAATCTATGGTAAAAGTGATTAGCGCTTTGTCATTATGACTACTTCTTACTTGAATTTACACTATAAGGTATAACCTGAATGAGTTTCTAATGTATTTAAAGCCGATCTGTTTGTGGTGTCTGTATTATGTCCTGTATTTGTCCTGTGTTGTCTTTGTTTGTTGCTAGTGGTTTCGAGGGTGGTTTCATTCACCCATTGGGCTGGCACGTCGTCGTGTATGTATTACCCTTGAGCACGACGTTAAACCCTAATGAAACAAACAAATTGAATGTGTTTAATCAAGATATGGCCATGACTGATAAAAAACATTTACAAATGTGAAATTCTTTTTTCACATAAGTGAAAATATTTTTAAATATGTGCATTTCTTTTTCACAAATGTAAAATAAAGTTATTTATTTTTCTTATGTGAAAAATAATTCAATATGGTATTGGTAACAACGGGTAACCATTTTCTCCCAGCCTGTTTGCAGCCCAGCTATCATAGCTTTGCTTACATTTACTTTAAATTCTGAATGGTCATGATATGAAGAATTGTTGCCACATGTGCTGGATTATTTATACATATGTATAATAATTTTGCATTTCTGATAAAATCATATATACATTAGTCAAAAACTAATCTAGATCAAATGATTCTTATGTTGAGACTTTTGACTGCTATTTGAAGCAGGTCTGGTCATATGAGCATACAGGTGTGCAAAGTGGCGGAGCAAAGTTCCTAACGAGAGGACTGTATGCTCATGTGACCAGATCAACCAATATACTTTTGTGTGAGTCTAGAGCCTAACTCTGCGGCCCTTTACCTGAAAAGCCTTGCTATATGAACCAGCGTCTAGATAACAGGCAGTATGAGCTACTGTAAGCCGATCGCTGGTTAAACGAGCATAGCTTACCACATAATAAGGCACTATTTCTGACTGTATCACTAATACAAATTTCCTTCTTTCTGTAATAAAAGGTATACTCTTAACAATTGTAAAGCCACACACAGTGTTAGTATCAAATCGAATGACATGTTTTCAAATAGCAGTCAAAGTCTCAACATAAGAATCATTTGATCTAGATTTCAGTATGGTCTAGCTTTAAGTCGGTTTCTAAGGGAGACAACTCTATAAAGGTGAATACATGGGTTGTCTACCCGGAATTAGAAACCATCCCCAATGCTGAATATATTTAAGGATTTTGTATATTTATAGAGAGGGGAAATTTTCCTGATAGTCTGCAGTACAATCTATGCTAATCACTATAGGCCATTTACTTCATAATTAGCAGGCCCTCTGGCTACGTACAGCTTGGAAGAGTAGCAATCCTGCACTTACTCACAGGAGGAAGATAAACTTTCCAACATAGTGAAAACAGACCCTTCTTGTACTAGGGTCAATTATTGTTGGAATAGGCCGCCGTCAAATAAGAAAATACCCTTAATTTCGGTGTGAAACAATAATCAATAGTGGCACACATGTCCCTGGAATCAGAGCTTAAATGTAACGTGGATTTGTTGTGGTGTCTAGAACTGACGATTCGCAAAGTTATGTTCATTTTTCTACGTAAGATTCTTTTATTCTACATATCCAGTGATGCTTTTTGTTGTGTTCTGTGCCCATTTCTCAGTCGGTGTTTTTTTTTTCTCGGAATATACAGTTTAATGTATGTTCTTGAAACACAACCAAATGTCTTCTACAATATAGCTGAATAAATGCTCGACTGGAGCCCTAGTTCAACAAAGAACTGATGGTAACCGGTTGGAAGATGTCATTTGTTGAAGTTAAACATAATTATTACAATATTCCAATACTCTTCCGACTAATCTACGGATATCAATATATATTATTGGATGAATAAACCAAGACAAGGCATGTGAGTTGAACAAGGGTTTACATTAAAAGCACCGAAATTACGGCAGCACATTTGATTGATTGGTGTTTTACGCTGTGTGTAAGGGAATTTCCAACAATAATTTACACTGACACAATCAAGATGTGAACGATTCAATAATATTTGAAAGTTAATTTCCATTGTTACAAGAAACGAATACATTGCTACTCTTCATTGTATTAGTTTAATTACACGCGGTACACGGAAAACACAAATCGAAACACGTTTGAATTTTTAATGACATACAGTCATGACAGTTGAAATATTGATATGCATTCTTCCATCTGTTCATTTTGGTGTCATTTTAGAACGTAGCACCTATGTAATACACTTCAGTAAAGCCGTGGTCCCCAACACGCAGTACATGCAAGTGCGTGCTGTCTACTTTCAAAAACTTGGGCAAAAGCTGGGGATCTGTACGCGGTGAGTACTGCCTCAGTAAGGGAGCACACGCTGCGTTGGAGCTGCGATCGGACTACGGATTCACTCCCAGTACGGCCCTACCAAAAAACGTACAGACTAATAACACGCACAGTGGTCTGTGACCGGGGCTTTAAGAAAGAACCAGCTATCTTCGGATTTGAAGTTCCTGCCACAAAATAAAGGAGTGAAGACACCAAGCCTTTGAATCGTTTATTTACATAAATGTGTTTACAGCATAATCTTTTTCTTAATGGTTTTCGTGACCCTGTGGTTAATGCCAGGACTAACAAATGCGTAAATATGTAGTGCGTGAAATTACTAACATCAATTAAAAACGCAGCAACAAAAAGAATTATGCGTGGTTTATCATAACATACTTTGATGATAATAATTTATGCCATATTTCTACATCCAAAAAGACTGTATCTGAGTACACCAGAACTGCTGACCCGGAGTATTTTGTAGGCAACATTAATATTGAATACACGGATATCACATTAAAATACACACAAAAACTTAAATTCAATGCTATGGTATAACACTAAAACACACACAATTGTAAAAAAAAATATCCACAAGAAACGATTTTCTTACACATAAATGTCTTCCAGGGAGGTCTGGTAATACACGTATAACTACTATGAGACATAACCAATGAGCGTAAAGAGGTTGTTGAATCGAACATCGGCGAATTGAGGAGCGCTAATAAATAAAGCAATGAGGCAGAGATTTGTTTTTTGGTGTAAAAAACTTCTAAAGACATATAGAGAATGTTTACACTGTGGAGTTTGAATACCATAAATAATGGTCAGGTGAATGGTTGAAAGAGATAAAGAGCTTCGCGTCCCGTGTGTTTTTCTTTCCGCCATTCATGATAATGAATGGATCACTATATCCGTGTTTGCATGGTGCGGTGCAATCGATACTGGAATGTTCTATTTATTTTGTTAAATTTAAGTGTGCAGACGTTACTCTAAAAAGGGAAGAGGATTATGATATTTTATTTGTATATAAATTATAACAAAATTAAATATTATACTTTTATTAAGAATGCTTTATTGAGAAAGATGTTGAATTATTAACTTATTAATTATCCTTCTTCAGTTACATACTTTAAATATTTAATATTTAATTGGAGGTTCGCACTTTATGTTTGAGGTTTAACTTGTGGTTTCTTGCTGCAAACACGTGTCCTAGCTTCGAACGAATCGCCGTTGCGGTCTTCTAATAATTGTCATGGTAATTTGGGAATTCCCAGCACTTACATCTTCTAACCTTCAGGTGCTGCCTTACACAAACACAACACGTGGGAATTAAAAGCATACGCTTGCCGAGTTCCAAATTCGTACTTCAAATCGTAAAAGAAAAGGAATGATGTAATGCATGTAATGGACAAATGCCCAAGCAAACTGAACAGCTTCAAAATAAACTTGTGTATTTGCATATGTATAGACTGGCCTAATTACATGACTGACAAAGAGGCTTGATATTTCCTGGTATTCGTGATTATTTAGTCATACAGTTAATCAATGTGGTTTTTGCGGTCTGTCATTTTGATCAAATGCAACCACTGATATAAATGCCGCTAAAACAAGTGATATAAGTGCTTTAAAAGCTTTCAAACCACAAAACGCACAGATTCAACAAGTTTGTCAACATGCCAATCATTTTTGTGAACATTTACTAAATGAACGTTATGTTCCTAGTTTATTTCAGGCATAAACAGTTTGATTATCTATTCATCGACTTTATCTAAGACATAAGCTACGGCCGAACGATTATCTGGCATCCGTAGTGTGTCTAAAGTACTGCGCCCGCTGACTGTTGACTGTACCTTGTGGCTTAGTTGTTGTCATCTTTACTTCAACGGGATACCTCGAAATAAATAATATGAAAAAAAGTTTTGACACCAATTTACCTTGAATTAAATTATTTCAGAACGTTTGAAATCGTTTTCAAATCTTGCAAATTGTAAAATTATCACCTCCTGTTTTCCATAAATTTTTCCGAATTGGACAACCAGTAGCAAAGTCGTTTAAATTGGAAGCCAACGACGAAGATCATTACGAACATCTGCCCTGCTCACAATAAATATGTCTTTGTTAAAAAAAAACAACACTTTTACTATATCTATTATTTCCAATAGTTATAGGATTACTTTTGCCTATCAATAATGGTCAAATTATAAATTATTTATATGTATCTGTCACGTATATGAGTGAGTCAGCACAATGTGGCTCTCGCTCTCACGGGGTAGGTTTTCATAAGGTTTATCTCCGTTTTTCACCGAATTAAGCTAGGAATAGTGGGAAATAGACACTCTTTCTCTATATAAGTGAACAACCCTTCATTCAATACGACGCTATAAAACCCAAATCAAACAAACAAACTAAACAAATTGGAATTCTAGGCAATTCACACAAATTAATAATAAAAAGCACACAGCGGGATATATGTAAGTCTTTAAATTGTATAAACAGAGAATTCATTTAGATTCATTTTCACCCAACCAAGCGATTAATCTCTTATGAAAAATATTTATGCTACGATTCCCAAAAGTCCCAAAATAATATTTTTGCAGAAATACCTATAAAAAATAATAATACTATAGGGTATTGTCTGATATTACTGCTGTGGTCTCTCCTGAATGGTTTAAACTTTTTAAAAAAAAAGTTTATTGTTTCCTTTCCTGATATGTTTTTAGCACACACCAAAAGAAAAGAAATTATAATAGTGAAACCGATCCCAGTACTGTCTGTACATACTTCTTTTTTCAAAAACCATCAAATTTTCCAAATATATATTTACCATGAGTTTATCCATTTTGTCCAATTGCCAATTTATTTTCAATTGTCATCCAACTCGATACTGAGGGCCGTCAGTTGGTGTTTAAATAAATAAATTAGAAAACATTTTGGCGTGTTCACAGTGCAGCTGAAATACAGCTGATTGTCTCTGAATGTGCCATAAAACAATAATCAATCAATCGATCGCAAAGACTAATTTAATTTTAAAACATGCGCTTTTGATTGTTACACACATTAATATTTGTTTGTTTTTACAAAACATCACAAACAAATCTGCTTCCCGTTACCCTTTAGCTCTGCGAACACCAGGGCAACAGAAAGCAACCTCT
>JARFOD010141729.1:0-13070 GCA_031763545.1 Mopalia muscosa
AGGTTTTACTTTCTCTGTCCGTGCGTCCATGCGTCCGTGTGTCCGGGAAGCTTGTCAGGGCTGTATCTTTGTTACTATTTCACTTAGGCTTTTGAAACTTGCATTCTTCTAGGTACGCAGATGTGCAACATAGAAACATAGTCACGGAATTATGCAAATTTCCGGATAAATTATGCAAATTGGCTCCATTTGTCCGATATGTCCGGGCTGTATCTTGGTTACTATTTCACTTACGCTTTTGAAACTTGCATAGTGAATTTTTCTATACAAGCCTATCTGCACCATAGAATACATATCGCGGAGTTATGCAAATTTCCCCTTAAATTGTGCAAATTGCCTCTATTTTTGACACTATACTGGTGCTGGTTTTGAGCAACTAGGCTCTGATTAGCAACTAACAACTCAACCGGAAATCGATATTGACCTCTATGTTATATTTCTCAAAACAAAGTTTCAAGCAATATTTTTCAAAATATGTTAGATATTTAAAACCACTTTATGACGAAAGTAGCTTTGCCATAGGGATCCTGTGGGATTGTCCCAACATCTTTTTCTAAATAAACAATAAGGCAAGAAATAAAATAATTCTTAAATGTATGGATTTATCCCGATCTATACGTTATACTATATTATACACAAGGTTCCGAAACAGTTATCAAATGTAAGACTTGGGTTCGAACGTTTTTGCCTCTGGTTAAAAAAATGCAGTTCTTTGGCTGACGGTCTTTAAGCTATCCGCGATACGACCGTCGCCGCCAGTTGTACAGCAACAGATTACGTTTGTGTTGACAGCTTTTAACTTTTCTATCAAGCTGTTCAGAAGAACTGTTTTGGCAGTGCAAACTTGCCCAAATATAGCCACATTGGGGCCAGATAAAACGCAGTCCTCTATATATCCTTAATTAGCCTGTTCTGGTTTTATCATTAAAATTTACCCCTATATGTGACGACGACGATCGTATGGCGGAGACGCTGTAGAGCCTAAATCAGGTCAGCGTAAGACATCCAATCTTACAACCAAAGGCCCAAATGTTCAAAACGGAGTCTTATTAAGATGATAGATTGTTTCGGAACCTTGAATATAGTTTAATACACTCTTCAAAAAAAGAAACAGAAAAGAGGATTTGAAAAAGTAGCTTATTGTTTTTAAACCGCACGACCAAATAGACATCTTGTAATAATATATATTTGTTTCTAACGTCCATGTTAACCAAACCCTCGCTCAAACGCAACTATTGATGATTTAGAACGCTGTTGAAAAACAAGTAAAAGTTAAAATAACCGATTTGCAGTGCAAAGCATGAGTTAAGGACTCAGCTATAAAAACCCAAATGAATTAGGCAGATTTGTGACAATTATCGAAAGTTAGAACATGCCACGTCTTAACGCAGCCGACAGAAACGTTGCCATTGGGCGTTTGCAAGCTGGTGAATCCAAGAGTGTCATTGCGAGGACCTTTAACGTTCAACCTAGCACCATAACAGGCTTGTGGGATCGGTATGTCCAGACCAATACTGTAAATGACAGTCCAAGTTCGCGGAGGCCTCGAGTCACGACACAGGCTGAAGATCGATACATCCGGGTATCTCATTTGTGTCATCTCCATCGTACTGCACGTGACCCGGCCCAAGAACAGTTTGGAGCCCGCAGAGTGTCCAGCAAAACAATCAGGAACCGTCTAAGAGAGGCTGAAATCCGAGAAAGACGAACCAAAGTGGCCCCCTCCTTAACACGTCTACATCAGCATCAACGGGTCTGATGGTGTTACAGAGTACAGCAATGGAATCTGCAACATTGGGGGAGGATATGGTTCTCAGATGAGTCACCTTTTCTGCTCAGGCGACGTGACTGCATACAGTGTGTTTACAGGAAACGCAATGAAAGATATGCACCAAACTGTATAAGGGCAGCTGACAGATTCGACGGGGGGAGTGTCATGGTGTTGGGTCCCATCTCCTACATCAGAAAATTGGAACTCGTGCTGGTGAGGGGCAATTTGACAGCCAATCACTACATTGATGACATTCTCCGTCGACACATCCTTCCGCTTGTCGACCGCCAGAGGGAGCTATTCCAACACGATAATGCTCAACCCCACACGGCACGTGATACAGTGAACTACCTAATGTCCTTCCATGGCCCTCCAAATCTCCGGATTTGAACCCCATCGAGCATCTGTAAGACCAAATTGATAGACGAGTGCGTCAGCGCCAAAAGCAACCAGTGACCCTTGACCCACGTCTTGCAGGAAGAGTGGGAAAGGATTCCACAGAGGACCATCTAACGATTGGTTCGTTCCATGCTCAGACGATGTCGCGCAGTTCTGACTGCAAGGGTGGCCACACAAGGTATTGACTTTGGCTCCACCTGGTGGACAGTTGTGTAGGCACATGTCGAAACGGGTGTTCCATACACTAATGCGTCATTGAGCCGAATTTCATATATGTACATTGATGACATTGTGATTCATTTGAATAACATATATGTCAACTCTGAAAATTCTCTTTTGCGTTTCTTTTTTTGAAGAGTGTATAACGTAGAGATCGGGACAAATCCACAAATTTCTTGACTCTAAATAAGTCTCAAACTCTCAATAACTTATTTTATTTACTATCAAACACTTTCAAGCCAGGCGACCGTGAGGTAGGCTGACTATAATTATAAAACCCGACCGGGTAACTGCATGTAGCCTGGTTTCACCTAGGACCAATCCACATGGTGTTAAGGATCCTGCCAAAAGAACACCCCTTACAACAGTCCACGCAACTGGTAAAGATAATATTGCAGATGTGCTTGGCCGATCTTGTTAACCGATCTTGTTAACTGTATGTGATCTGATTTCCCGTTTTAACTGTCTCATATATCTATATTATCTTAGGGATCCTGCCGGCGCAAAGCCACAGTCATTTAATGTTACGCACTTATATACCTGATGTCAACATATGGACCCGAAACCGTGAGCGATACATCTGAGTAAGATTATTATGCCGCCCGCTATACTCTTAACGAGGACCGCTGGCCAAAAAAAATTAGAAGACAATAATTAAGATTTCGTGGAGGAAAGGTATAAGAGAATTGCTCTGTCCCTTGCTGATTTTTAAAAAAAAATGTATATTGCTGTAGGCGAGGTAGAGGTATGGTTTCAAACATATTATATATACAAAGGTATTACTAAAAGTATTAAAGTATACAGATACAGCAAGCAGGTTGATTGATTATAAACGATGAATTATTTTATGTTAATATTGGAAATATTTATCTTCGTTTACGTTTGTATGCATACATAAATGATTTCATTAGTAAAAGCCCTCTGGCTAAGGGAAGTTTCTTTGAAGAGTAGAAATGCTGTGTTTAGTTTGCACTGGAGGAAAATTAACTTTCCAACATTGTCTAAATGCTTTACATCTTGGGTTGTGCTAGTGTCGATTATTGTTGAAATACACGGCCGTCACTTCAGTGAAATGCTCTAAAGCACGGCGTAAAACACTAATAAATCAATGACATTTGTAGTGTTTTAGAATCCCAGGGAGAGGGTCAATGCAAATGGTTCAACAGTTATTATTTTTGCATTGAGCATCTAGCTATCACGCAACAACAATTCCAAGAATGTCTTTCTTTTAAAGTTTTTGACACAATATGCGTGCTGCTTTATATCAGTGATCCCTGTTAGTGTCATCATAACCTTCTGCTAGAATCTCATCAAGACATTAACCACCTGGACATCAGCGTTATCTCGGAGATGCTGGTTATAGATTTAGGTAACCTAGATTAGATGGTTGTCATTACACATTGACACCCTGGACGGCTTGAACATTTCATTTGTGCAAAAAAACAGGCGATTATCAAGATGTGGAGTTGTGTATCTCCTCTCGTCTATCATATCCTGCACTCTCATTTAGAGATACAGAGTTTGAGAGCTCTTAACCGTGTACTTTTCAGTTTTTACAATTACCGACTTTCATGTGACCAATGAACTACTTTTCAATAATGTTTTGTAATCTGAATGCTGTGATACATTTGGAATGTTAATTGCAACAGTAGCCGCGTTAACAAAGTGGAACAACACGTTCCAATTACATGTTGTCATGCCGCCATATCCCTAGCCTGGTCCCCGTCTCCCACAATGCATCATGCTACAGGAGATCCGCAGTAGGGAAATTACAGGATTATAGAAGCGCTATCAGTAGCTATAGATAATTCATCTAGGGAGAAATTAGATTTTCCCCTATGGCCTGACACACTGAATTTCTAAATTCAACTGTTGTGCCAATTTAAATACTCATACGCCGTCATATGGATGCAATTACCTAACGTATGGCGTAAAAACCTATAATTTATCACATGTTCAGTTTTTGAGATAAGTATCAACAGTTTACTATGTGCATCATTTTTTGGACGATTTAACAATTATTTATATGTCAGTTATAGTGGCGTTTATAAAACCATTTATGAAACCAGCCATTACCCTGACTCTATACGTAATAAGATGATTTTTGATGAAAAAATGATATATAAGAAAAATTATTACATTAGTGGTTGGAAATGCATGTGATTTCAACCACTAATGTGATAATCTTCAAAATATTTTCTGTAAAGTTAGTTATTTGTCATAGATTTACTGTTCTGAATATGAATATAGATGACTTTTGCTGAAAAAAAAAAGAAAAAAAAAACAAAATCCACAACCTTTTGAAAAAATAAAAATTTCTTCAAAGTTGGTTATTTTTAATGGATTTACTGTTCTGAAGACGTATTTAGATGATTTTTGATGAAAAAATGATATGTGAACAAAGTTATTACCGGTAGATTAGTGGTTGAAAATGCATGTGTTGACTTCAACCACTAATGTAATAATCTTCAAAATTTGTTAGGAAAATCGTAAATATTTTCAGTAAAGTTGGTTATTTGTCATAGATTTACTGTTCTGAAGATGAATATAGATGACTTTTGATGAAAAAGACGATTTAAAAAAAAATGTTGAAAAAAAAAATCCATTTTGAAATGTTGAAATTTTTTCTCTAAAGTCGGTTATTTTTAATTGATTTACTGTTCTGAAGACATATTTAGATGATTTTTTGATGAAAAAATGATATGTAAAAAAAGCTATTACATTTAGTAGTTGAAAATGCGTTTGTCGACTTCAACCGCTAATGTAATAATCTTCCAAATTTGATGGGAAAATCGTAAGTATTTTCTGTAAAGTTGGTTATTTGACATAGATTCACTGTTGTGAAGATGGATATAGATGACTTTTGACGAAAAAGGCGATTTAAAACAAAAAAAAAGTGTAAAAAAAAAAATCCACAAAATTAAAAAAAAAAAAATTGAATTTTTTTCTTTAAAGTTTTTTATTTTTAATGGGTTTACTGTTCTGAAGACATATTTAGATGATTTTTTTTTATGAAAAAATGATATGTGAAAAAAGTGATTACATTAGTGGATTTTTATTACATTAGTGGTTGCTACAAAGCCTTATAAAAATGTATTTAAAAAAAACTTTCCGAAAACATTGTTAAAAAAGCTGAAGATGAACTTCTAAAAAAATGAGAAACCGTTTACTAGATCCCATTGTGTTCTTTAAAATGCTACAAATTTGAAGTTTCTAACATGTATAGTTTTCTAGAAATACGCCTTAGAAAATGTTGAATCTGGTTAAAAATGAAGTGCCAGAAATAGGCAATTAAAGTTTTGCGACTTGAAAATATAATCATGGGAAAACAAAATTATAGGCTCATAAGTTTCTTAAAGATATAGACCTTACAGTTTGTTTAACTATAACCATTGGTGAATGTGTCCACCAAGTTCCATAAATATATAGGTCTTACAATTTTCACATTTATAACCATTGCAAGGGCGTAGCCAGTATGTAGCACTGTAGGCCCAGGCCCACACTTTTTTTTTTAATCCATAAGCTTGCTGGGCGAGTCTGGACAGAAAAAACTATTGGAATGAACGTAGCAAGAATATGGCTAAATTAGGTGAATTATTCTTCTGTCATCTAGCCTGGCATTTCTATCACGTTCAGATTTACTTTTCACCTCTACCCGTCGAAAAATACGAGGATCCGATCGTGTCAGTGTTTTAATAGCTACACCAGGTTTGTCTGAATTGGATGGGCCTACATCCCAGACTAAAACACCAACACATAATTCACATAACATTTCACGTCTTGCGGCGGGACTATGGAAAACGATTAATTGACTTGAATAAGCCAGTTTGAAGATACCTTCGGCCTCATAAGAGAACGCGAAAGCTATCCGACGATTGCCGTCTGATGCAAATTTCTTCAGCACTGTGTATATGCATGAGTGCCAAACTGCTGAGTCTCTCTTCATTCGTTGTAGAACGCATATAGTTTTTGATTCTGCGCATTACGCTGAAAGGCCTTTCAGCAGTTGCCGAAGATATTGGCATGGTACATTTACTAGCTACAGTTGAATCATAGACAATTACTGGCTATAGTTGTATAAAAGAAATTACAGGCTATAGTTATATTAAAGACCTTTCTGGCCTATCTTTGTATCAACAAGAATATGAAGTAGTGTAAAAATTAGACTATTCAGTAAATGTACCTTGCTAATTTTAAATACATTATGTAGTATTGAATTACGTATTTTTGGGGGTTTCACAGTGATATTGAATGAGGTGTCAGAAGTTAGAAAGAGGCCAGGAAACCAGAATGACTCTTGGTACACTTGTGATTAAGTGACTACAGAACACCACTTCAAAGGACACCCTAGTGAGCAGATAAAGCGTCCTGTCAAGTGGGGTTGTCCTGATTGAAAGTTAACAAAATGGTTAATCCATACCATAACAGTCATTACTATAACAAATGAAGAATCAACTTACATGTACCAAGATACGTAAAAATAGGGCTTATGCTTAGTATAAGAGATCTGTGCCAGAAACAAAATTCGCTTTACTTTAAGACTAAATCCCCAAAAAATATTATGGAACAAAATACACACCCATTGTCATATATTCAGTGGTTCAATATCTCTCAAATGCTAGTTTGAAAGTTGATTTATTGGTAATTCCGAATATCTTGTTTGTTACATGTTTATCAAGACATAAACTGTCATGCATATCCTTAGGTATGCTTGTATGGGTTACCCATACAACTCGAGAATATGATCGATTTAGAAACATGTTTCTGTAAGTTTATTTAGAATATGGGATGATTCATCGATTTTAGTTAATAAAGATAAAAAAATAAAAATATAACAATAAAAAATTACAACATGAAAACCATTCTTGTGCAAGTTTTAATAGATTTTATTATTTATTTGCACAATGTACACCAAAAGCGAATAGTACGAGGAAGAACACTTTTTTTTAGCCTTTTAGACAACATCTTCACAAGAGCCAGACAGGAACCAGTTTAATGGAACAGAATAGAATCTGGAACAAGAAAAAAAAAAAAAAAGAATCAGACGCCACAATTTATTTTAATAATTTCATGAATAAATCGGAAAGGATTAACACTTCCAATCCAAATTCACCAATAGTTATTCTTTCGAAAAATCGTTCCATAGAATATAACATTCGTGTACTTTTTATAGCGAATTATAGCCAATGGTAACCTTCTATTTATGGCAACAACAACAAAAACCAGGAATCGTTCCACAGATATTGTTGTGTATACGTATAACCCTTATTTAATACGGTATGACTCAAAACAATTTCTTTAGAAAGATGCGATTTCAGCCATTTTATACAAATTTGAAGCAAAACTCAAAAGAAACGGTCTCCATCTATGCAATAAGGAACGAAAGACTTGATTTCTAAACTAGTAAAGCGTAAAGGGCAAATCGAGAAAAACGACATAACGGCTGCCATCTCGGAAATAAGTCAAAAGAAAATAGTGAGAGGTTTCGTATCAATCATTTTCGAACTGGCATGACACAGGCACTTTGTCAACCAAGGGCTGACATCTCTCCCCTTTCCCCATTAACACAGAACTTTGATATAACTGCT
The DNA here is from genome assembly GCA_031763545.1 of Mopalia muscosa. Lineage (NCBI taxonomy): Eukaryota > Metazoa > Mollusca > Polyplacophora > Chitonida > Mopaliidae > Mopalia > Mopalia muscosa. The sequence continues at coordinate 7,978 of JARFOD010141729.1, forward strand.
ATAACAGAATCTCGAATAGCATTAGGGGGAATATTCGAAAAGAGTACTGCCTACTCAGATGTATACGATGAAATTCCAGTTGGGGCAATACGCTGTTCGAAACTGGTAAATGTATTGGCTCGGTGTAGGCGTTTTTACGATTGTAATTTGATATGTGTTTTACCCCCGACAGACAGCAAGAAGGGTAAGGACTGATACGGAACTTGTAGAGCTATCTTCCTTGATTTCAGGATATGGCTGAAGCCTGTCTGAAGAAGAATATGTAGCTAGAAGAAACCAAATGTTTCTGGTCCAAAAGTATTTGCCAAACCAAACCTTTTTTTCGACAGGTCCTCGCCTCACTGAGGACGTATATCACGGGAAGCTGAATGGCTTCCGATATCCCTTACCTTATTCACACCCACATGAGGCAGCATTGAACTGGGTATTTCCGGCGCATGTCATCACAGAGTCTCCCAACATGAATTGGCTGCTGCTATCCGCAACCGGCAGCAAATGACACGCTGTAAATTACCACATAAGTACGATTAGTCTGTATACTTATTCAGTATAGTAACGAAGGTGTAAATACCCGCTCGTAATATCGTGGATGTCTCGTTTTGACATCAATATTTTTGAACTTAATGACGAAGCTTCAAAACACTGAATGTGCTATAATAATTTATCAACATATGAAATTCACGAGAAGTCTTCGTGGAGTTTTGTCCATTTTCATTTATTTAGGTAGTTCTTGATTATTTACTCATAATTGCTTCAAAACATCGATATCCTCCATTCATCTTTTGTGTAAGATATCAAACAATGACCTCCATGACACAACTCAAAGAAATTGCCAAGAATTGTCTGCAGAAGCAAGCCTATAGTACGACACAGTTACATGCATTCAGTAAGCTAAACAATAGCCCTACAGAGATTTGGTTATTCTTCAACAAAATGATCGTTCAGTTAGCTGAGGTGGATAATATTTAAGTATATAATCCTGAATCCAGATGTGAAATGTAATTCAGAATTTACAAATGTCATGTACCCTCGTATGTTCTCTTTTACTCAAATGAAAGTGATCGAAATAATAAAGGAATAAAAGAGCTTACGGACTACATCTCTCAGTGGGACAACTGGTGGAACCATATCGGGAATAACACGACAAGCCTGCTCGAAATTAAGGTACTGTTCACCCAAATCGCACCACCCGCCGCTTACTGTGACTCCGTTCCGACAAAGGTAGTATGCTCCTTGGATTATCTGAGTACGTACGCCATCTTGGTTAAATCCGTCTGGTTTGCCTTCACAAGGATCTATTGGGGGAAAAAAATGTATTTGAAAAAAGGAATGTTTTACTCTGAATTTATGTATTTTAAATGAGGGCACGTTTATCACAAATTACTGTAGCTTATTTTAGATAAGGAAATAAGTTCCAACTTGACCAATATCACAGTCCGATCAAAACTTACTTGACTTTTACAATATGTTTCTTTGTTTGTCATACTTAAGGGTATTTCATCATATGACGACGGATTATCCACACTTCACACTCTTCTATGCCTCATTAAGGTGGAAAACCGGGGTGGAAACGTCGTAAAAACCAACGTGTGACTCCCTCATAGGCCTATACCTGCGGGTCGACAGACGGACTCGATCGCTTAAGCTATCACGGACGTGGGCCTTTTTACAATAGTGGCAATTTGTCTGCTATAACTCTACCATAAGCAGAATTCACTTTCTCCCAGATACAAAAAACTAACACAAACTCCTCCCGTCTTAACAAATGAAACTTTAACAAAAAAATACCATAAACAAAATGTGTGTTTCCGACCAAAATGGCGACGATCACAGGAAGTGTGACGTGATGTGCGCAGTACACCTAACGGTTCCCGAAATATGACTACAGTACACAGATATTTCGGCCTATGTCGTGGTGCAATGTTTAAATGTGAAACTATTTTTGCGTATTTTTTTAATTTCATTTGAGAAACGATCTACATAATAACGAGAGAATTGCATTTGGTGTAAAATATTACAAGTGGTTATTCCGACATTGAGGTATACTTTCATGGTTAATTATAACTTACTTCCCTGAGAACTCCTGCAGTTTGCCAATACTGGGTAGACACATGCCATCACGTCCATATCGTCGTTGAAGAATAGGCCAGCTGGACAAAGCACGATGGCCGGTTCCACTCCGGCATCTGGAAATTCACAAGCGGCATAGGCGCTGCAGTCACTGGGAACCTGAACGTAGTGGGCAATGCTGGCGTTTATAGCAATCCGTCTGTTACACTCCGCTGAAAATATTGGAAAATAAGAGAACAACCTGTTTTGCGAAAACCACTCAATGTTTCTTCAAATTGTGAATTCAAGACGTAGGTGTATCCACAGACAGAGCGGTGTACTTATAAATCTGATAATATATATATATATTGTATATTGTTTTACTTTAGTAAGTAAGAGCTATATTTTGAAACATAGTTTGCTTAGGCCACCTGTGTTTTTACCGTTTTATTAGAGTTCATAATTAATGTGTTTTTCTATTGTTTCTCTTCTTGATTGTGTATCAAAGCTATTACAAAGTGGGACAAAACGCCCATGTGACCTTAAACGACCAACTATGCTTTTTTCAAGTAAAGCTATAGACTGAAACTTCGTTTGAGTGTTGGTTTGACCCTTTAAGCACCTCTCGGAAGCGGAGCCTGTTCTGCAAAATGACATTTTCATTCCAAAATCTCTGTTTTTTTGACAGTTTGGGTGTAAGCCTGTGTTTGGCTAATAATAGATATATTCCCAACATCGTTGCAAGTTGTGAACTCATACAGCTATGTGAATCTAGCATAGTATGAGAAGTCATGGATATGCATTTTGTTTCTGGTAAATTGGGAGCCGAATATTAACGAAGATTTGAAATGTCTTTGGGAAAGAGATTCGGTAGCCAGTATTGCTCTGTCCAGTGGCTTACGTGTGCAAAGATACTTCCTGATATCACTGATCATTGAGAAAAACAAAAGCAGCACTGGCAACACTAAGGATAACTACAGTCAGTTTTAATAGTGAACAGCCGTTCAGATCACTGAGACTTCCAAACAGTAGGCCAGACTAGGGAGATTTGGACATTTCAGTGCCGGTATAGATTAGACTTGATACTTGACAACCACATGCTTAGGCCTTCAGCTAGTGTTAAGTCAAAGCATTGGAATTTGAATAAATGACTCACGTACCCACAATTACGCTCATTTCATCTTCTTCCACAGTTCTGGCAGCTACGATAGGTCTGTAAGGTTCGCCATTAAATTCTGGCTGATCAAAAGCTGGAGGCGGTCCCCGCTGACATTCGACCAATGTTGTTAAGAAACACAGGCATATACACAAAAATACCTTCATAGTGAAAAGATGGCAATGTCTGGAAAAAGAAACGAGTGGTTGGTATGTTATTTAGAAGAATTTTTTTAATTAGATTTTAACAATTTATATTTTACAAAACCCTCATTTCTTCACTGATTATCAAGCCAAGCACGTTTGCATGACTGTGCCAAGTCTCTTCCCAGCGAGCTACAGGAATTCACAACAGAAGTACTGCATGGTACCAGTCGAAATCATTATGTCTAAGCATAATAGTCATGGTAGAGCTCACTTACAGAAACGTAACCATTTACTAAAATTAACATTATTTTTGGTGGACGGTTGGGACTGAGGGAGCTTCCTGCTGCTCTTCGAACTATGAGGTAACATGTTGCTGATCTGTTTGTGATGCCTCTACATTGCGTCTACGGATTGTCCTGGTTTTGCCCTGTTTTAGTGTTTGGTTGTTGACAGTGCGTCGAAGTTGATTTGCCTCACACATTGGGCTGGCACGCCGTATTATGAGTGTGGCGTTAGACCCCAATCAAGAAACAAACATAGTATTTGTACTGTTTTGAGGATGGCAATATCTGGTCATATATGTTTTGAAATCATATACGTTTAAGAGTCAGTTGAGTTTTTCCGCGTCCAGAAAATGAAAGCAAACGGTTGCCGTGTAAACGTTTACTCAAAAAAAAAAAACTCGGTTATGAAAATATGCTATTCATTAGCATATTTCTAATGTCAATCTTATATGCTTGGCAAACTGCAGCTGACCACCAAACATCATAGACAAGAATCACATTAGATAGATCCAGTAGTATAGGCAAATCAATTTAAAGCCAAATGTAATTATTCCCGCCTCGTCATCCTACACTTAACAAAAAAAACCTTTGCTTTGAATGAAAATGTTAATGAAACAAACTTTTATTCCGTGTGTCGCAAACACTGTCGGGGTTTGACAATGCATGTACAGTTTGAACAAGTTGTCTTTAAAATTCGTCAAGAGTACTTGACTGAATCAAATGATCATGTTATGTATGATCAAATGGCCTGAGATATGTACGGAGATTTTGTGACGTTTGTTTTGTGTGAAGTCGTCGTGTTAATGTTAACTCGTTATATCTACGATCAATGTTTCATGACTATGTTTAAACTGTTTAATTCATTGCGTTTATTTTGAATTTGCCACGTGTATGTCCAATTCGTCACGTTTCTGTCCAATTCGTCACGTTTCTGTTCAACGCGTCATTTTCATGATTGATTCGCTTTATTTATTCTAGATTCGCCATGCTTGTCATTTTAATATGCCATTAGTCATATTTATGATGAACTCCTCTTATATATTTTCAATTCGACAATTTTATGTTCAATTTGCCATTTGTATGTTCAACTTGACATGTATATGTTCAATTCGCCATTTGTATGTTCAACTTGACATGTATACATAGGGGTAGGGGACAGGGGGGCAGTGGGGCGCTAGCCTCCCTACCTTATTTTTTTCCGGCAAAATTCGGACAAATAACGATATTTTTCGGGCAAAATATCAGACAAAAACCTGTTATTGCTCATTTTTTCTTTTCTTCGACCTGATTATATATAAACCATCAAAAATTGTGTATTTTTAACAGTAATTATGTGAACTTAAGCCGTAGTATGTCTGTTACGTGATCACAATCTCTACCGTAGGCTCACTTGGCATTCACCTCTGTGTGGGGCTCGGCACTACTTTTTTGTTTTACATGAAACCTTGATTATATAAC
>JARFOD010141740.1:0-13070 GCA_031763545.1 Mopalia muscosa
GCTGGTCGTTTGGTTGGTGGGTGGGTCGGTGGGCGGGTGGGTCGGTTGGCTGGTTGGTTGGTTAGTTGGTTAGTTGGTCGGTTAGCTGGTCGGTTAGTTGATTGGCTGGTCGGTTGGCTGGTCGGTTGGTTGGTTGGTTGATCGGTTGGTTGGTGGGTCGGTTGGCTGGTTGGTTGTGGGTTGGTCGGTTGGCTGGTTGGTTGGTTGGTTGGTTGGTCGGTTGGTCGGTCGGTTGGTCGGTTAGTTGGCTGGTCGGTCGGTTGGCTGGTTGGTTGGTGGGTCGGTTGGCCTGTCCGTCGTTTGGTTGGTTGGTTGGTTAGTTAGTTGATCGGTTGGTTGGTGGGTCGGTTGGCTGGTCCGTCGGTTGGTCGGTTGGTCAGTTGGTCGGTTGGTTTATCGGTTGGTTGGTTGGTTGGTCGGTTGGTCGCTTGGCTGGTTGGCTGTTTGGTTGGTCGGTGGGTCGGTTGGTTGGTAGGTCGATTGGCTGGTTGGTTGGCTAGTTGGTTAGTTGGTCGGTTAGCTGGTTGGTTGGCTGGTTGGTTGGTTGATCGGTTGGTTGGTGTGTCGGTTGGCTGGTCCGTCGGTTGGTCGGTTGGCTGGTCCGTCGGTTTGGTTTATCGGTTGGTTGGCTGGGTGGTTGGTTGGTCGGTCGGTCGGTCGGTTGGTCGGTTGTCTGGTCGGTTGGTCGGTAGGTTGGTTGGCTGGCTGGTTGGTTGGTTGGTTGGTTGGCTGGTTGGTTAGTTGGCTGGCTGGCTGGTTGGTTGGTTGGTTGATTGGTGGGTTGGCTGGTGGGTCGGTTGGTCGGTCAGTTGGTTGGTTGGTTGGCTGGTTGGTTGGTTGGTCGGTCAGTTGGTCGGTTGGCTGGTTGGTTGTGGGTTGGTCGGTTGGCTGGTTGGCTGGTTGGTTGGTTGGTTTTTCGTTTGGTCGGTTGGTAGGTTGATGGGTTGGTCGGGTGGCTGGCTGGTTGTTCGGTTGATCGGTTGGTCGGTTGGTCGGTCGATTGGTTGGTTGGTCGGTTGGTCGTTTGGATGGTCTGTTGGCGCGTTGTCTGGTCGGTTGGTTGTTCGGCTGGTTGGTTGGCTGGTTGGTTGGCTGGTTGGCTGGCTGGCTGGCTGGTTGGTTGGTCGGTTGGTTGGTCGGTTGGCTGGTTGGTCGGTTGGTCGGTCAGTTGGTTGGTTGGTTGGCTGGTTGTTTGGTTGGTCGGTCAGTTGGTCGGTTGGCTAGTTGGTTGTGGGTTGGTCGGTTGGTCAGTTGGCTGGTTGGTTGGTCGGTTGGTCGATTCGTTGGTCGGTTGGCTGGTTGGTAGGTTGGCTGGTCCGTCGGTTGGTTGGTTCGTCGGTTGGCTGGCTGGTTGGTTGGTTGGTTGGTTGGTTGGTTGGTTGGTTGGTTGGTTGGTTGGTTGGTTGGTTGGTCGGTCGGATGGATGGAACAGTTGACTGTGCACTAATTTCATCTTGTATTACTTTATTCTTGTATTAAGACATTTATACAATAGGTTATTCGATTTTTATTATTTTCTTACAGCTTGTTTTCATATCAATGGGAAACAAAACTCGAACACTTGAAGGCAGAGCGAACAAATGAATTATGCAATTCCCTATGAGCTTTGTTAGAGATACATCTTAATATTCTGATTTTAGCCTGGAGGTTTTCATCCCTCGTGACTTTTTCCAGTGTGCCATTCTTTCTTATTCTTAATCCTTACTTTTTTTTATCAAGGCGGATAACCTATTGACAAGTGTGTTTATATGAAGAGTTTCGTTTACACCTGAAATTTAAACAAACATATTATAACACTACGTGGTTTCATTCGCAGTAAATTTTTAAGTTTTTTTTATTATTAAAGAAACATGTTAAAAGCAACAAGCCCTGGCGAACACCAATAGAGTGTTGATATTTTGTCTCACGCGCTTTCCTTCTGTAATATCATTTTTGTATCTCGTTTTTAAAAAATAATGCTGATATTCAAAACCCCGTGCCTGGGTTGGAGGTTTACGGTTTTTTAAATTTGTTTTGAAATACAAATTAATCCCTTTGGGCTGTATGACAATCTTTATGTTATAAACTACGATGGCTGTAGTATTTTTTATTTTTGACTGAACACTTTATATTTTTATTCATTTGTTTTTTGGTTTAGTATATATATAAACAGAATGAAAAGATTAGGCCAAATGCAGCCTTATTGTCTCGTTGCGCAAGTGGAGATTTAAAAGTTGTTGAGAACAACTCCTGAAGTCGCGAAGAGGAAAGGGTCTTCAGATCTTGTCACAGTTCACAGGTAAGCAAAATTATGCTCCATTATCGTTTACAGGGTAAGTTGTTTTAACTTGATGAGATAAACAGAGTATTGTCTCACAGCCATCACCAAATCCCTGGGGCGGTCCTTAACATTATGTTCGTATTCCCTCAATTGTGCAAACATGACATATACGACTGGAAATCTTATTGCTTTCTCTATAAAACCTCAAACATACAGCAGTTGTGGTAATTTTTGCATTGGAAAATGTTTCGATATCTGTATTTTCATATTTCTGTTGAGTACTCAGATAGTTGTTCTGGAAAAGGAAAATCATGCGTCTCTTATTGTATCGTCGGGTTAAGCTTATCTACTTACCGCTTTAGTGGCCATAAAGCCTTGTCATTATGTGGGTGAATAAACTATGTTTAGATTGATTATTTAATCCTGTTGTTTCACAGTATGTAAAGTGGTTAATAATATATTAGCTGTAGCGCTCTACCGTCCTTTTGGATTGCACTTCTTATAGTTACCGCCCTTCCTTACACTACCGCCCTAATAAAATACTAGGAATTCGCCTGAAGTACACTACCAGCCTATTGGGTTACACAAGTTACCGTCCTGAAAAACACTACCCCTCTGTCGAGCTGAAATGCGTATTATTTGTCACAACCAGCACTGCGGTTTACATCAAGTTATCATCAAACTGCTATCTAAAATCGAGCGGTTTTTGTTTTGATTTTGTTTTGCTGAGAGTGTTTTTTGTTCAGTTTAGATAAAAACAATTATCAAAGTTTCAGCCATAATAGCCCCCTATAACTTTAAAACATACGAAAGAGAAAAATTTGTTGTCTTGCTAAACATACGAAAAGACAGCCTCATAATGTCATGCTGCTGTCAGCGTCACTGGATAACACGCAGCCGTTCAGTTTGTAATCTTTAATTATTGGACATAACACAAGGCTTTATGGATTATAACTTCTAGTTTATTACCGGTGCAACGTTTCAATGTCTATTCAGGCATCGTTCTCAAGCATATATACATTGACATTGAAAAAAATGCGCCCGTAATAAACTAGAAATTGTAACCCATAAAGCCTTGTGTTATGTTTTAGTACATCAGCTTCTAAATGCCTCTTAAACAAGTTTAATTATTGGGTCTGGTGTGTCTTGTCTCTCTTTGTTGTTGCTGGCATCAATGGAGATCCACTTTGTCCATTCGGCCAGCAAGCCTTCATATAAAATTGCCTCAAGTACGGCGTAAAACTCAATCAAACAAATATCTTTCGGCAAAAACACGAAGCGTGTAAGAATACGTTATCATAAAACGAATCGGCTCAACCTGCTGAGTCAGGTATAAAGCGCCCCCTGGGGATATAACCTGCTTGAGTCGTTAATTCGTGTTTAGCAGGGCATAACACTGCGTGGATATAACCCGGGATGAATATATCCCAGATATAACATAGCTGTATTCAAACTACTGATTTGTTGTTTGATTTGTGTTTTACTCCGTGCTTTAGGGGTTTTCACTTACATGACGGCCATATATTCCAACAATAATTTACACTAGCGCAACCATGATGTGAAGCTTTTCCATAATGTTTGAAAGTTAATTTACCTCCCATGCTAAATAAATACGGTACTCTTCAAACAAACTGCCCTAAGCCAGAGGGATAAACTTCTGGAAGCGGCGTCGGGGTGTATATCGGTATACTATTATATACGCATAAGGCCTGTTTAAAGGGAGACAACTGTTTTTCAACCTAAACTTATTATTTTTATTTCATATTTTCAAATACAACCATCTGTATTGCACTTGCAATCTAATTAGTACAGCCGTTAATTAGTTAATTTAAACAGCGGAACTGACGTCATTGTTTGAAAACACGGTTATTGCCTGCACTGATGGATACTGTCATAAATGAGGGCTCCATCTCCAGGCGAAACAACAATAAAACAACCGATTGTATATATCGACCTGGTACTAAAACCGGATTATAAAAAACGCATGTCAGCTGAAAATATGCTAAACGTATATGTTACTGAAAGAGCTATTGTGATATGTATAGGACAGATTAACATCGCACTTGGATGACCAAGCTTGTGTATCTACGTCGTGTTTTTATCGATGGCTTCCATAGCATCCACAAGCAAATGGACACAACCGTGTTTTGGAACAATGACGTCAGTCCCACCTGTTAAATTAACTAATTAACGGCTATGATTATTCAAACGCAAGTGCAATACAGAAGATTGTCTGTGAAAATATGCAATAAAATTAGTAAGTTACGATCTAAAAACATTTGTCTTTATCTATGATTTTGTTGTTATCCCTATTGTAATTGGACCTGAAAATATCAGTATGGAATAAATAAATACACTGCGGAGTATGCCCCTTGTTTCTAACCTTTTAGAAACTGTTCAAATCAAGAAGCTTTATTCCCAAATAACGGAAACACATGTGCTGTTTACATGCATTTTCTAAAAAACACAAATTATCAAAGCCTGCTGATTGTGATAAGACGTACAAGACAGGGGTGCCACTATTGGCTTCAATTGGTACTTAGGAAATACAATCGATTTTCCCGTGTATTCCTAGTTTGTAAAACTAGTGTGAAGATGTACAAGAAACTAGAAAGCACATAAGTGAGACAATATCATGTATGACCTCAAGGAGGTTATATAAGGAAGTATTTATCTAGTGTAGTCACTTTGTCTTAACCTAGCTAACCGGTTTGTATTCAGCCTTACTATTGAGCTTTGGAAATCAAAAAAGCAATGTCGTTTTGGATGGCTCGGCATGTTTAACAATTATTATCGTGGTAGCGTTTTGGGGGAATTTTTTTTTTATCTCTTTTCTAGCACTTAGCTTTCGTAATTTATTATACGAACCGTTATACAACTTTTAACTTGTTATTTTTGTATTGCTGCTTTCATTTTGATTCGTCATGTTAATTTATGGTTACAAAAGTGCCTTCTTGAAACCAATATGTTTTCTGACCCTTGGTATCATGTGTCTAACATATCAATATTGTCATTGCCTTGCTTTGAACAGCAGTACACAGCCTGTTGAAGATGTCTAAATCAGTTAAACTATATCTTCCAGTTACCTCAGCAAGCTTGGTTAAAATTTACCTCCATTTGCTTTATTGAAGCTTTTCATGTCAGCCAGCCAAACTTGTAGCATCAGGACTTGGCTTACGTACGGCGTTAGTCAGTGCAAAATGTTAATCAGCGGATACAATGTGTGAGGCGCTTCAATCCAATAAGTTTCTCTTTCTAAATATATACAGTTTGTTAATGATACTTTCCTCCACTTTTGTTTTTTTCGTTGAGCTTTTTTGTTGGAGGGGGAGAGTGTAGGGTTGTGAAAATGTATATTCTGTGCCTACTTATCCTTTTGCTTTATTCAGTTATTTCGCTTTCAATAAATATGAAAGAACTGTGACCATTTGTCTTTTGTTTGTTTCCTTTCTCTCCGTTGTTTCGTTTTCAGCAAAACCATGAAGCAAATGCTTGTCACCACCTTAGCTGTCGCTATGGTAACGATGTGTTCCGGGCATGGCCGATTGCATGAACCTCCTAGCCGATCCTCGATGTGGCGCCACGGTTTCAACACTACGATGAACTTCAACGACAATGAACTCTTCTGCGGAGGAGTGCAAGTAACTTTATGACAAATATTTCTCTGCTCATTTATTTATATTAAAAAGTGGATTCTTTCCGCCATAATACCCACAGTTTCCCTGATCTTATGGAAAAGTCGAAACATCTTTCCGTACCGGTACAGTTATCTCGGAGGTGAATGGAAGCAATAATAATACACGATAACGTGTAATGATAATCGCCAGATGGTTTGTGCTCATGGGTGGAAATCAACCAAACTATTCTCAGATTTATATTAAAAAAAAAAACCCACATCAAACAAGCCCGTTTCTCGGGTAAGATCACATTTAAATTAATGTTGTTTTTTTATGTAAGACTTGCTGCAAATTATTCAAATTTCAAAAGCCTTCAGACGTGACAATAAACACATGGATAACTCAGTCAGGTGGTGAAAGTAAATCCATGCGAGTTACCTCCTGCTACATCAGAGATTATTTCCGGTACGGAAATGGCCGAGGGATGTTCAGACATAATCATATACCGGACATCATTCGAGTAATTCCATAACTGTACATGATCAATGCTCGAATAAAATGTCTAATGTGAACCGCAGAATAGCTGGGGTCGAAGCAATTTTCAGATTCAACAAAATCACTTTACAAACTGATGGGGTTTTTTTTTGCTCGAGTCACCTTTACACATAAAGATATTCCTTTCTTCATTTTGTCTTAATTACAAAGCAGTGTCATGTTTATGTTATTTAAGTAAAAAGTAAGTTCGATGAAACCGTTAACAATTGAGACAATTTCGAGAGTAAATCTACAAGTGTTACGTCCCATTTCCAGAACAGTTGCAATACATACCAGATTCCTCGAATGTATTGCGCATATCATGCCGGATGTCAAACGTCCTCCCCAAAATTATATGCACTTTTTTAAAATAAATTAATGAGTCCCCGTTGTATAGAGGTGGCCTATTCACAGTTGCCCCTATATTGTGGGCCCAATGGATTCCTAAACTAATATTTAGTTTTCTAAGTATGAAACCTATGTTTATTAAAGAATATGGAAAGTCTGCCTAAGACGGTAAACAGGCTAGTTTTATTATTGTTTGCATACACCTCCGTAAGTGCAACACTGTTAAATACGGCATAAAACACCAATCATTCAACCATAGCTGAAGATAGAAACGTCAGAATGACCCAAACTTTAGTATACTACTTGAAGTTTAATTATTCTGCATGTGACATTTTGGGCGTAAAAATTTTACGTTAAGTTTGGAAAATGCTGCGCCATCATATAAGTGAAATACTCTTAAGCACGGCATAAAACACCAATCAATCAAATTCAGCTGAAGATAGAAAGCGTCAGAATCCCAGAATAGTTAGTGCACTACTTGAAGTTTAATTACTTTGCATGTTACATTTTAAGCCTGTGAACTTTTTCTTAAATTTGTATAATGGTGTGCCGGGGTTTTGTTGAACGCACTGCAGTTAAATGTCTGTAGACCACTGGAGTTTATTTTCTTGTGGCATCCGGAATTACAAACTAGTCTGTGTGTTTGTTTGTCATGTCCACATCTACCCTAAAGACCAGTCACGGTCAAGAAGATTCTGTCAACAAAATTTATTGGTTAATTTCGAAAAAGCATACATCCCAATCCAAATAAACCAATACTGGTAATGTCTGACATTGAATGATACAAACGTCAGTACTTCGAGGGGGTAGACACTTGTCTGTATATTTTATGTAACTTTCAGACGCAGTATGGCATTAATGGCGGTAAGTGTGGAGTATGTGGAGACAGTTACAGCGACAGACAGCCCAGGGCGAACGAAGCTGGCGGAATTTATGGACAAGGCGTCATTACGCGGAGCTACAGACAAGGACAGACAGTTCGCGTTCATGTTGAGCTTACGGCGCGCCATTTGGGCTGGATGACCTTCAAACTGTGCCCGACCAACGACCCAAAGACGATTGCTACTCTTGATTGTCTAAATCAGTACGTGCTGGAGAGAGTTGATAACACGGGAACCAAGACGTTCGTGAATAACACTGTGAGGCATTTTTACATGGAATATCGACTCCCTGAGAACCTCAGATGTGTACAGTGTGTCTTACAATGGCGTTATCACACAGGTATTGTTACACTGTACATTGAGTAGCATTTGCTTTCTTCCAAATAATGAATATACACATTTACAAAATCTGCTGGTTTAGCAGAGTCTCTACTTGTTTCGATACTCTTAGATTACAGGTGGAACGTGAAACCGATTTATTTACCTTGTTCCACGCCTCTTGTAACGGTTCTGTAAAGTCAAGGTTATCGGAAATGGGAGTCACTGGTAATTAGTAAGGGGAGGTAATTCTATCTTTGAAAAACGCCACGCCTATAACACCACCACACACCATTCCCTCCCCCTTGTTGACAGAACGAAACCCCCATTCGGCACTCAACTCTTCCCTGGAATTAGACTCCGTAATTATCGTTAATTAACTTTATATGGTGCTACTCGAACAAGTCATTTTATAAACAAAATCCATAATTTTTGGCTATAAGTTTGTTGAACTTAGAACAGTTAAAACCATACTGGTACAGAAACAAAGCTGGATGACAAAGTGGCTTGTTGGTTAGAATCAGTTGGTGGCGTTTCACGCCGTACTTAAGGTTATTTTTACTTATATGACGGCGTCTCAGCCCAATGGATAAAGTAAACCACCCTCGACACTACCATGCACTGGCAACAAACGAAGATAATACAGGAAATCACTGGTCGTAACATTACACAACAGATCAGCTTCATGTTGGCCCTTAGCTCCGAATAAACCATGGCAACAGAAACTCCCATATAAAAAAAATTGTCGGCTATAATAGCTCCTACGTGAGCTAATGTTAATTGTTTTAAAACCGACGTTAAATAAAGCCTATTCTATTATTTCTATTCTATTCTATTTTATTCTGACATGACTTGTGCTTACGTCCACGAGACATAAATTATAGTTGTTAACATACTTGTTGTTTCCTCCATCCTCAGGTAACAGCGAGGGTTGCGTGGGTAACGACTGCTGTGTTGGATGCGGGGACCAGGAAGAGTTCTACGGCTGCGCGGACATACAGATACGACCGAGAGGCCCACACAGGCCCATCTACCCTAAATCTCCATTTGCTATTAAACGGCGTCGATAAATCCCTAGTATTAATACTATTTATTGTATTTTTTTTATATTTTTTTGTCAGTCCATCGATCGATCGTTTGATCGATCAATCAATCAATTAATAAAGCAATACATCAATCAATCCAACAATCTAACAATCAAGCAATCAATCAATCAATCAATCAATCTAGATGTGAACTTGGCTAAACACCCACACTAATGTGATAAGGAATCTTATCTGTGGGAAGATACTATCATGTTGCTTCACCAAATTCTTTTGTCAACCGGGACAACAACCCTCAGTTAAAGCTCTTGCATTATAACATCCACTTCAAGTTCACACTTGCAAATGTTGCGTGGAAACCAATTGAAATAAACATTCGGGAGACATTCTTCATATTATAACTTAAATGTAGCATTACTGGCTTTCACTCGGTAGGCAATATGCACATTTAAATATATATTGACTTATTTAAGGGGCGCAACTCTTGTGAGCTAAGCCGTGAAGTCTGGGGACATAATTATGGTAAACGAATATACCGTCTATCTTAATATACCATTAAATCAGCATATTCGAGTTGTATTTCACTTAATCAGATCCCTCTCATATTTATTGGCGATTTACTTTCATCAAGTATACCAGTTATCCACGTTTATTTGAACAAATCTGACTTCCGTAACTCAAGAAATAACCGAGTTGTGTTTTCAGTTTCTATAGAATTGTATTATAAACGTGTATTGTCAACTGTCACATGTGTAAAGTCTTTGTATAAAGAAATAACATAAATTGGTTTGAAATGTCCCCCCCCCCCGCCCCCCGTCACATATGAGACCTATTTTTGTACAAATAAATGATATATATCATTAACTGAGTACGGTGTTTTATTTACGTTTATTGTTTATTAGTTATTAAACAAGCTGTAGTTGTTGATTTTGACAATACTTGTCGAGTTAAAACATGTTATCTCAGAATGAATTTCATGTCTTTGTGGTTGGTCCATATACAGGATAGAACAAATAATACTTTCATATAGATTACCACTTCTTCATTTATTTGTCGTAGGGTTTCGATCCCATTTCAGATACCGTTTCAAGTGTTACGCTTGAATTTTAAAACGATCTCTGATATGAGATTGGAGCCAAGGGCCCACGAACCGAAGAAGTAGTTATCCATATAAAAGTCTTATCTGTTTTTTTTTGTTACCCAACTTCTAGATGCCACTTAAAAGACTGAATATACAGGAGAGTAAAACCCGGGATGTACACCCGTTTCATGTCACGGGAAATAGAAAACAAACATGACCACCTCCATTTGGTTGTCTGTATCTCCCAAATCTAATATAAGTTATCATGCCAATATAGTACTGGTTGTACTAACTGTGTTGAAATATACCAGTATTTTCTTCATAACAGCTATATTCAATTGATATTAAAATATCAGAAACATTTGCTAGCCATTTGGGCAATTTCAGTGGGTGTATTTGATGTCTGTGTGTTTGTGCGTTAGGGCTTGTGACTGGGAACACTTTTCAAGGTATTTGTGTAAGATAATAAAATGACTAAATGTTATTTTTATTAAAAAATGTTTTCCTTCCAAATGAAAGATAAGTGAAATTATAAATAAGCTGAATATAGCTTTACTTTAATACATACTTTATGTGGTTTGAATATACATACGTACCTTAAAAGCAATTTTTTCCATAGTTTTTTTTAATTTGAAAATATCTCGAACACTAAGCCTCCTCGGTGGATAATAATTTACTTGTAGACGTTTCTCTGTATGGAATATTTGTTGTACCGTCCTGTGACTCGAGGTAAAAGTGAACAACTATTTGTCCATTAAACCAAACAATTATTGAAACTGTTGCCTACTTTTATAATAGGTCAAGTTTCGTTTTTTTCGATTGAAGTTCGCTTTATAGATTCAGTGCTTTTGACCTTCTCGCCCTTTGTTTTAAAGGGGAAAACTGATGGTGCATGAGTGGTTGCGTCTGGTTTCCATATATAAAGTACTGTCTCCGTTGACAAGTGAAGTGATACATGATAATTACAAAATGACGAGCAAAGTGTCTAAAGTCGAATTCTGTATTTATTTTTTTTAATGGAGAGCAAGGAAGTGTTGCATGCCTTTATCGTGTATATATATATTTATTGTTGTGAAATATAATTTCCTCAGTCTTAAATGGCATCTGGACCTCTCTATGTATATAATAGCCTTTTTGTCCCTGAATTTATACCTAATTTTCTTATTTGACAATAGACATAAACTTGGCTCATAACTTGCCGTTATGTTTATACATCTACCCTGTTGGTGCTTTATGTCTATACTATAGAGATATCGATGTGTATGTCTTTAAGCTATATACTCATACCGTAATCCGGCCTAGCTTCCTTTATTCGCATCAATACAATAGGTGATGCGCATTTCAATGAATCAGACAACATGTGTTGCATTCACGTCTCACAGAAGAATAGAGCGCCTATTTGTGAATCAATTATTTTTTTCCTCAAATACGTTAGTCTTCCTTATGTATGATAGCAGTGCATAAGTTGTGGAAATATTATTCACGAGGAGATATATTTTTGTTCAAGAGAAATATTTTTACTTGCTTCCACCGCAATTCGACCTGGAGTCGTTGTCTAGCAGGTCCAGCAATCGACTGACTGATCATCAAAGGCTCACAGTAGATCGCCCATGTGAAGGCGGCGAATGTTACTCACAAAAGATATATATATATATATTGAATAATATATATATACATATATATAGATACAGATACATACATATGTATCGTCGATGATTTGTCTTTGTTACCTGAGCTTTAATTACAGCAAATCTGTAATCTAACAGGTTAATTAGAGTGAGTATTGTTAGGATCGTTAGGTAGGATTAGGTCGGATTAGTCTAATGAGTCCGAGCACAATGGTACTAAGGAACGCCAGCATAAGGGGAAAGAGAATAGACTACTGATACGAAACAGGTAGGTGTGAATTTAAATACAATACAGGTTCTAGGAAATGCCAGGGAATGCAATGCTACACTTAGTTTTGTTTCTCTAATTGTGATTTTACGCCGTAATTAAGGTTATTTCACTTGTACGACGATGACGTGCCAGCCCCCTGGCTGAAGGAAATTACTTTCGATTCCACAGGTAAGAACGAGAGCAAATACAATACAGGACTTATACAGGACAAGCACAGGACGGGATACAAAGACATCATAAACATATCTGCTTCAGGCTGCCCCTGACCCTGAGAACACCATGGTAACCGGAAGCTCACTCTCAGAACAGAATCGTATTCTCGCGAGAGATTATATAGTAGACGAGACTAAGACAACTCTTGTAGGCTATGCCAGGCCATCGCGCATTAATTTCCCCCAATATTTTGGGCGACCTATGCCACAGCCCAGCAAATAAAAGAAGTGCGAAACAAGATGGCCCAGGTGTATCTTAGAGTCAATGTCTCGACGTTGGAAACACAATTGATTTTATTTTAGAATGTCTCAGACCCCTGCCTACACTTACGTTAAACATTACATGGCGAACTCTGGGTAGATGACAGAGTTATAGATGACACATGTGTATATCATCATTATAAAACAATTATGCAGATAGTTAGCATTAACATGTTGTAGGGCTACTCATCTGCTTATCAATGAGCGGAAGTCAATCCAAACTGAACAGCCTTTCATTTACTTACTGCAAATTTATTTTATAAATATTCAACATAACATCACATAGCATAGCACACATTAGCTTTCGGAATAACAACTGCTTTAATGTCTGTAGTCGGACATCATTACAAAGCCCTGTATTACCTGGATTAGCTTGATGATCATGTTAGGATATTATATGGAAAGGTTGTAAGCCTAACTAAATAACGAAGCAGTTGTCATATGGACAATTTTTTGTATATTATATTCGTTACTTTGGGATAACACTTTCTTTTTTGGAACATATTCTAGATAAAAACCCATTTAGGCAGGTTGGCTGAGTGGTCTAGGTGCTTGACATGTTGCTGGCGATTCCGTGCTTTATTTTGAGGGCCGTGGGTTCGATTCCCCGACGGGG
>JARFOD010141751.1:0-13070 GCA_031763545.1 Mopalia muscosa
ATGACGATAACATCGAACAGTCGCAGGAGGAATAATGACGATAACATCGAACAGTCGCAGGAGGAATAATGACGATAACATCGAACAGTCGCAGGAGGAATAATGACGATAGCATCGAACACTCGCAGGAGGAATAATGACGATAACATCGAACAGTCGCAGGAGGAATGATGACGATAAAATGGAACAGTCGCAGGGGGAATAATGACGATAACGTCGAACAGTCGCAGGAGGAATAATGACGATAACATCGAACAGTCGAAGCAGAATTCCAATCTCTCGATGATGACCAACAAATTTGTCTTGCTTGATACAAAATACATCTTACTTAGTGATTTTTAATTCGAGAGAACTATTACAACATCCATAATCTCGAACCTATACAGAACTAACCTCAAGTATGGCATTAAACCCCAATCATTCAAACGAACCAGTATTCTGCATGGCAGATTGATAATACCAGAGTGGTTTGAAATCGAGCTAGACTAAGTCATTTTCTAAGATGGCGAAAGGTCGATTTCAGACAATAATAATATTTCTTTATTTCGTACAGATGTCCATAGGTACATTATAAAGGGTGGGAAAATACAGACGTTAGGTTTGCCTTATGATTTTTAGTACACGTTTAAATATACCGAACATTATTCCATCTTGACGCAATATGGAAGGAACATATAAATCTGACTGTCTGATAGAAGAAATTAAACAATCAACACTAGATTCTAGTGTGGATGTAAATGAAAAGACTGGCTTTCGTATCACCTCTTCAAAGGACAATACGCCATTAATTGCAAACTAGCGCTACAACGCTATCTGTATTGCATTAAGCACCTGAATCCGTTGTTATAAATTTCATTTAAACCTTTAAAAACAACCATAGTAAATTAAGCCCATAGGTGAGAACAATACAAATTGGAACAATAAGTTCGAAAGAGATACTTATTAAATGTATTGGAACATGCCAGGAATTTCGGTAGTAAAATATTGACTCGGAATCAGTAGACTTATACTTAATTCAATCAATTTGTATGTATTTGAAAGGTTCATTTCGACTTATAAATGTAATATGTTCACACGATTATTTGATGTGTCGCATAATTAGAACAGTTTTTCAAAAACTATAGTCACCGACAAATTCCGGTTTCTGTTAGAAATTGCTCAAAGGAATGCGATCCAGCGCAATATAGTTAGCTTTTAGAGGTCAAATTCTCAAAGTCCTCTACATATTCAAGTATTTGAAATAATCTTGTCAGCAATACTTGTACTTGATTATATGGATTCATCTTTCATTGATCAGTCTAAAGTTTGGCTACATATTATGGATGACCTCAGATTAAAACAGACGTTCATTTGCATGCATGCTAAGTTAAAACGGCCAGGTAGGCCATATGTGTTAAGGTGGAAGCCCTTAAAGCTACTTTGTAGTCTTTCCGATTTAAGTAACGTACGAGCTGCGAAACAAGGCAAGAAACACAACCAATGCCCATTAAAACCATCCCAAACTTTCCAAATAGACAGCTATGACTCCACTGGACTTGTACCGAATACAGTTCGCAGGTGCATGAAGTCTGACGGCTTACTGACGTTACGTTTTGGAATGAAATGCAGTTAAAAACAACTCATAATAGACGAAGATTAACGCTCCTTACAAGTGGGTTTGTTGTAATGCCGAATATCCAGGAGCGTTATTTTAAACACTAACATAGATCTTACATAATTCTCCCGGATTCTCACCTCTGAACTGGATTACGTAACGTTGTACTGATCTTCTATGTGTCTATTCACATGCACTTCTTTAGCTCTATGAACTGCATTAGACAATATCATCAGAAGTGTGTTAAAATATTCAATGAAATCTGGAGGCCAACACAAGTAAGCTGTAAACGGTCAAACTGGTCGGTTTACTCCGTTTTAAAAACTGAACTTTAAAACTTTCGAAAAAAAAGCAATTCAACTGATAATTATAGAACATGAATAAAAAAAACTGGATGGTTAGTAGTACTATTTTGGTTTCTGTGTTTGTTTGATTGGAGTTTACCACCATAGTTAAGGTTATTTCACTCACATGAAGGCGGGCCAGCCCAGTAGGAGAAGAAAAGCACGAACTCTCACCTATTTTGAACAGTTGTAAGGGACTACCGTACAGTGTTATATAGCATTACCAGTTTCACTTGGCTGACGACCATTTAAACAACTTACCATAATTGTTATAAAAGAAGCTTTCGATTCTTTTGTTGTACAGTGCTCTAAAATAAAGGAAATGTCTAGAAAGTTAGTGTATGCCACACTAACAGGACTTAACAATGTTTGGTTAACAGGTTTGATAGATGTTGCTATATTAGAGTAGACATTGCAGCCCGACTGCACACCAACTACGCCCAAGTGAAGGTTGCTTTACGGCTGCATATGTTGTGATGTGAGCATTCCAATTAAGGAAGTGTTGCATGTAGATAATTGACCAATAAAACATAGAGATGTCTATAGATTCTATTTTGTTTTGGTAGAATTTGTTAAAAAGGCGCTATATTAAAGCTATTAAATTGGTATAATAATATTTAGATCCACTGACTATTTGACAACAGTGAATCTCGAATTATCAGTAAACAATCGAGCGGAAATACACATTTAAGCCAAAGAAATTCGAACAGTTTAATTGCCGAACGGATTAGGACGGCTTTGACCAAGAATTTAGACCTGTGGTCAACAATTGGGGACGCTTGACCTGAGCTATCAAACACTGGTCAGTCCTTGATGTTTGACAAGTGGACGAAACTGAAGCTGACTACATGGTCTTGAGCCACGAACATATGTACGCTGGGCTCCTCAAGCATATTGTTTCCGAGTCTACAGTTGTGTTTGTTGTTCAGTTCTAGGGTTTAACACTCCCTTACGAGAAAATTCTCCAGGCAGTCCATCTTGTGGGTTGATGTTTAAGATACATGGAGCGTCGCTCACAGACTGTTGACCACACAATAAAAGAATGGACGACAGGGTGTGGGGTTTTTCAATTAATCCTTAACAATCTACAAGATATTTGAATTTTCGATTTCCGGATTAAAAAAGAAATTCAAATCGTCGTTTACCTTAATTTGTCTGCTGCTATGACAACAAAGGCACATGTTGTTCCTGTAGTAAATACGACAAGTGTTTTACATTAGACTAAATAACTCGGCTCAAGGACTCAACTAAGGAGCTCTTGCTTTCGTAATAATAGGTGAATCTTTTTTAGAATAACTTGTTTCATTAATGGCACGCAAGCTGTAATGAAAAATTTTCTCTCCGAAATTTAGGTACACAATTGGCATTATTATCATATATTCTAAGTATCGCATCACGTGACATTAAAGATAACACCTTAGCGGACTGCCTATACATTGCAAGTGACGCAAGAAAGTGAACGAAAAGTAATGAGACCGTATGAAAGTGCTAAATGAAAATAACAATGAATAAATTAGCACCGAACCATGGTTTTCACAACAATGAACAAAGTAGCAAAAACCTTGACGTTCAAAACAATGAACAAAGTATCACAGAACCTGTACGTTCAAAACAATGAACAAAGTATCACAGAACTTTGGTGTTCAAAACAACGAATAAATTAACACAGAATCTTGGTGTTCAAAACTATGAACCAAGTCGCACATAACATTGGTGTTCAAAACGATCAACAAAGTAGCACTGAACCATGATGTTCAAATCAATGAACAAATTTGCACAGAACCTTGGTGTTCAAAACAATAAACAAAGTAGCACAGAACCATGATGGTCAAAACAATGAACAAAGTAACACAGAACCTTGGTGTTCAAAACAATGAACAAAGTAGCACAGAACATTGGTGTTAAAAAACAATGAACAAATTAACACAGAACCTTGGTGTTCAAAACAATCGACAAAGTAGGACAGAGCCATGGTTCATTCTGTTATAATTCTTTTGTTATATTTAAAAAAGACGTAATAGGTAAGTAACGATAAAGATGAAACTTGGCTAGGCATTCAGCCATAGACTTCGCTGAGCACGAAACGCTTTCTTAAAGTCACATGGCTTGTAAACAAAAAAGTATACTTTTTAAAATGGACTCTCACCACCATATTTCGCTTTTTGTTATATTTGTTTGGTTTGTTTTGAGATTTTACGTAGATATTTTTTCCTTTTGTAAATGATTCCTGCTTAAGCTTATCCTTCTTTGTATTTTAAGTTTTCAAATATCGTTCAAACAGTTTAATAACTTTGTTATTGTTTTGTTTGGACAACACATGGCGGAAAATAATGTTAACTTTTAGCAAACAGCATGGCTTTTCAAGTTGATACGTTACGAGGAAATAATTGTAAATTATTACAAAATCAGCAATCTGCAAAAAGGCAATCAAACCTCTTTTATTTTTTCCCCATAGTTCAGTAAAAATGGCTTTTCGTTTCAAATTACCCGTCGGCTTTCAGACTGCAGAGTTTTATATTCAGTACACGCGCGCAATCTTGTGACAACCGTTTCCTTCCATTCCGGAAATATTAAAAATACCGTCTTGACATGCGATACATACCAGTTAATCTCTGGCATACCGTTGGGATTTAATAGGATTCGATCAGTTTTGAATTCCTAATCTGTGATCGGCTGGTATCTTCTTAACAGATAGTTTGGCAGGATATAACGCAACTGTGTAATTCATATCAAGGCTTCTTTTTTGAACAAATTTATCTGCATTGAACAACACAACCTCAAGGGTTTTCCTTGAGGGCGATGCAGCGTAATCCGGTATCATCTCTGCTGGCATAAAGTATGCATGTAAAATATCCGCGAAATATCTGAATCTACACAAGTTTTATGTTCCATTTTATTTGATAATGTTATAGACGATATGCCTTACCCACAATTACTATCACACAATTGAGCCGGGTATAGTTTTTTATTACAATTCAAATTTTGTTGTGACTGGCACAGTATATACATTGTACACTGATCTGAAGGCGCGGAAATGTCACTAGTACACGAAGACTTGCTGAATTCGTCAGGTGAGGAAGTTCACAAAAGTGCTCCTTTAAAAAGCCTTACCGAATGGGCTTAACATGGGTCAAAGGATTATCCAGCTGCTGCAACAAATGCCAATTTGCGCAAGCGTAAATGAAGGCTCCGCCGGAAGGAGTACACAGCTGATCCCTACAGGTTTCTACATCGTAAAAAAGTAAAGTAGACATTGAGCATAATGTCATTTTCATTTGTTTCATATAGCTATTTCTCCTCCAATAGTTATACTTGCGCCGTTCAAAATGAGTAACGGAAACAGATATACAGACGTAGTGAACTGAGAACACTGTATTTTAAACTGGATGTTTCTGCAATTTATTTGATTATTATCAAAACGAAAACGGCTAAGTATTTAAGAAGAAGTATCCCGCGATGATGGTCAAGAGAAGGATTGAAGTGAAGAGTTAGTTGTAGATTCCCTGTACCGGAGAGTTACTACTCGCTTACTGTCCAATATTAACCCGCGGATGTTCTTGATTTTTTACTAATTCCCGTAGGGTCCGCGTGACGGAGACTGGTGTCTCATCATAACCAGCATACCGTAATTACCAAACAATCAATATCCTTTTTATATTGATTTGAGTATAAAAAATATTTTTTGGGGTACATTATAGTGACTTAATAATCAAATGCAATGTTGGTAAGAATGAAGCTGTATAGGTTTCAACTTTGAAGTTTGATAGCACTTGTTTTACAAGGAAACGTCAATTTTCCAATTGAAACTGGAGCCACCAAACAATGTTTTGCTAGTCTGAACTTATCAAGAAATAATTTAAAATATTTTTTCTTAGACTACGGAATTTTATGAGGCAGCATTTTAAGCCATTTCTTTACGTTTGAATAAAATTAAATGACTGGTATTTAATCCCGTTAAGGGTATTTCACTTATATGACGCCAATTTGCTTAAACAGGTAAGTGACCCTAACACTACCATGTGCTTTGTTATGTTGAAAAATTAATGTTTCTCCAATGCTAAACTAAGACAGTGTGTCAAATCTTGGAAAGCATTACCCTTCAATAGCCAGATAGTTTTTTGTCAAAAGGAAAAACAACCAATATTGATTATAATTTTTGCACTTGTGGTATTTTTTTAAAAAGCCACACTGACGGTTGTGTAAATGTTTCGAAGCCAAACAAGGTGTTTTCCTTGCAGCAGAAGTCCGGCGTTGTTGCAATTCGTGTTGACTACTCTACTGTTGTTATTTGACTCATGCCAAGATTTCAAAACAAGGAAACCCACGCGTTGGGCCATCATAACCCCAAAATAGTGTATAACCTTGAAAAGGAAACGAATGTCGCGGCGAACGGCTTCCCTAATAACACGAAGACATAGTGTACAGTCATTAGGGAGTTTACTAAATCTTCTTCGGTAGCCAATCAATGATCACTAGTAACCCAACGTACACGATTTGATGTCACATTGCTTATAATTTCTGGATTGGGTTGAGGAAATGTTCGCGGTTATCAATACTGTTATAAAATATATTTGCTGAAATAAACATGTCATTGTTGAATTCGTAAAACGAACTTGTTGTACATAAAATCTTTCTCCGTTTAATTGTCTATAGTATTTCGTACATCATCAACGCATAAACTAAAATGCAAATGTGGACAACATAAATCGTAACGAATAGACCGCTTCACGTTACAAATGTACCGAATGATCGTTCGCGTGTCAGTCATATCGTCAGGCTAATATTACACGTTCCTTATAAAAGATGTATGGAAACAGTAGATAATTGTTAACTTATGTTCCCAAGTTTAATGGTTAAAACCGATTTCAAAAGACAGTTAATCATAAGGGTTAATATGTTATGTTTGTTGTTAGCTAGTTTCTTTTTAATCTGTCATTTACAATTGTCATGTCAGTTCTGTATTATACGGATAAATAGCGATATGACGAACGTCCAATTGGTGAGGGGATCCCCCCGTCGTCCCAGAGTACATCCCTGGTACAACCAATGATCGTGATGGACTGAGACAGCTAGACACAGATAACAAATATGCTTCCTGCTGCTCACAACCTTGAGCGCACCGGGGCAACTCGAATACCCAAATACCGCAGGCCAAACACCCGTCCTGTGTTAATCTTTAATATGTCTACAATTAATCCAGTATTTGCCAAGTCAATTTATCATGCTGTCAGCTTTTTTTATCATTCGCTTTATGAACACGAACACGCTTTTCAAATAGTTACTAATGCATCCGGTATCAATACGACTTGATTGAACGAGGCATTAACAAAAATATTATTTCAAGAGAGCACGTTGCATATGGGTAATATTGACATTTCCGCGTTATTGATAAAACACAATAGGACACATGTGAATGGGGATTTGAGGAAGATTAACCTTGTGTCAGGTACTTTAAATGTCTTGGTGTGGCATTTGGTAGTTGATAACAGACACAATGCTATAGGAATTCCATTTAATGACAAAGTGGAATCCATGTAGCCGTGTCTGAACTTTGACCCTGTCGGTCTAGTGTGCTTTTTGTAGTTACGTGTGTACGTTTTAGTTTAACAAATTTAATGGAGTATACTTTACTGCACCAAACAGAGATAGTGTATATAGAAAGTTCTTCTTGGATAATGGTTATCACAATCTAATTCTGAAACATTTAATAAATAATCACAAAGAGGAAAGCAATAAATAGAAGGAATATTTAAGGATTAGCGGGAATAAAACACAACGTCTTGTTTTATCCCAGTGGATTGAAAGTTATGAATAAAGCGAATATATGTGAATATATGATGACATTTTTTTTACAAATTAATCTATAGGATAAAAGTGCAGGAAGGTATGTAATTACATTTGGTTTTGTAAGGAGTCAATGAAGTGTGCCTTCAATTTTGATTTGAACAATGATATAGATTTTATGTATTTTAGCTAGCGAGGGAGTTTGTTCCATTCTCAAGGGCCTGTAACTTGAACAGAATAATATGATAGATACTGATCTCCTTTTAATGCATATAGCATTGATAAGTTATGGTTTTATTTCATTCGGGCGTAGGAATATCAAACGGATTACCCTGTTCCATTTTAACATATTCGAGATGGTGAATGGAGGGAAGAAAAACCCAGTGGACGCTTCGCGTATTGTGGGATATCTCTTTTAACCATTTACTAAAGCAATATTTATTGGTATGCAAACTTCACTCTGTACGCCTAATATTCTCGGATGTAGTGGGATTTATCTTCGTAGGAATTTGTTCCTGAATTTGTGAATGCAGAGATCGGCTAACGTGAGATCGTTTTGTTGCAGTTTGCTTATTTAATGGCTTTTTCTATAATGTCTAACGATGTTGAACGGCTACTTTGATCGTAGTTGGCTCACGTTTGGGCAGATGCAAGTGTTCTACGTAATGTGATTAAGGATTTCCGAAATATTATGTTTAGATTCCTGACCGAGAATCCAGCGAGCCAGCGCACCAAGCGACAGTTTTGTAAAACAGTATGCGTGCATCAGCATGGCTTACGCGGGGAATAGATCATTTACTCAACTCAAATAAATGCAACTTTGAGCAATATTTGTGTGTGAGATAATTGTTATTCGTTTATAGAAATCAGCGGAGCTAACGTTAGCGTGCAGTGCCTAACACGTGGAGAGATCCATAACAACATTTCTTAACATGGAGGCGGAACGGGTTTCATGAAACCACTTGATCGAGGAAAACGGACATCTCTATAATAGGACTATTTGGATAGCGTGTTCGTGTTCATAAAGCGAATGCTAAAAAGCTGACAGTATGATAAAGTTTTATAATTACTGAATTACTTTAATAATTCTGTAACCATATCTGAATCAGTCACCCGATGCCTATTGACTCTAACTATATATATAAAAAAAATAAGTCCCAAGTAGATCCTAAGAAAACAATATATTTAAACAAATTTCGTCACAGTGTACTGCTGGAAGGTTTGAACTTGAACCAAACTTGCCATGTTTATTTTAATATTGCTGCTACACGGACGAAAATAATTCGAGTTTGTCAGTTATTAGATTTCATTGCCAAGCAAAATGTCCTCTTGGACGTTTAATGTTAACATGTTGTGTATTATTCCGGCAGCCCTATGTCGCTTCACACCCCTTGAGTCTGTCATGCGGGGCATTTCGAAATACTCCATTACTTTACGGGACAGACACAAAAGCTTCCCAGCTATTTAGCTATATGGTTTGTCAGTTAGGACCGAATGCCTTGGTATCCAGTAGCTTGCACAGATGGCGGTTATTGCGTGAAGTCAAATTGTGATGTCTCCCGTGTTATCAGGTGCGACATTTCTTTGAAATTGATGGGTCTACCGTGTTGTCAGGTGCGACATTTCTTTGAAATTGATGGGTCTACAGGTACCTCCCTATTCATGCATGTCTTTTGACTTACACAAGATTTACTGTTCAGACGGCAATTTCATACGTTTTACGTCAGAAATAAAGAAAAAACAAACAACACGATTTCAGACTAAAGCCTAATATTCTGATGTAAATTTTTAAAGTTTTTTTAGGTATACTTATAACCATTGGTTTTATACTTGATGTTTCGTACGGAAGAGCACTAATATTCAATTATAAACATTGGCTCACGAGTCAAAATCACATGCAGGCCGATTTCGGTCTTTGCCTTAGAAAATCTCAGAGGACTCTGAGGATATCGCAGAGAAAAATCTCGCTGAAATATAGTCCACATTCACAGAATAATTAAAACTCCCTGTAATGTGAGAATATCGTCTTTGAAAGCTGCTAACAATATCACCTTGAGCAACGAGCCATGTCACACACCTGAGAGACTTTACAACACTTTAAACAGTTTGTCTAACCAAAAATCACCGACTATATTCCCTTTCGTGGAAAAGGACAACAGATTCTTTGCAATTAAGTCTTGTATCGTATTTAGTCTATAATTAACTATATAATTATGCTTACCTAAATAATGCTGTTGCGTGTTGCCCAGAGCTCCTTACACATATGTCAAAAGTTTGACATTCTCTCTCGAATGGGAATATCCGAAGCGTCTGTGGGTTAATACAGGGAGAGTAAATGTGCGGCTAATTTTGCTGACATCTAGGCGGTATATTTTTTACTGTTTGAAAGGTAAATAACTTTGCCTAGAAATAAATACGGCGGTTTTGGTTCGACTTGAGCAGTAGCAAGACAATGTCATGTACACTGTTTATGTAACATTTAATTTACATGTCGTTTCTTAAATTTCGACCCCATCTCTCCCGTTATGCAATTAACTTGCGTGCACGTGTCTCAGTGGATTTAACCCTTCATTTGCTTAGGCCGTTCTGTAAACTTTATCGCGTCACAAAATTACAAAACTCTGCCACTTATGATGATCACTAACCAATGAGGTTATAAGTTAGCGTGTTGTATTCACAACAAGGACTATCACACATTGGAACTAGAAGCCAAAGAGTCCTAGAAAGGGCAATAGCTTTAAGGCGTTAATCGATACTCAATAACCTTTCCTTGTTTATGTAAGACGCAATGTTGTGACTGCCAGTGAGAAGGTTCGCGTAATAAAGCATTGAAGGACAACATGCATACGTAAGTGAATGACACTGTGGTTAAAAAAGGCATCGGGACTACCATGATGCTTCTCAGCTGTTTGTTCTTCTTATTTTATCTAAAAAATAATAGTTATGTTAAAGTCGCACTCTAACGACAAGATTTTCATCTTCACTTTGATATTCAGACGACATATATGATAGCTACATTTCATAAGTCTTTTCGGGTCATTACACTAAAACTACTCAGTGTTATAAGTTCAAGTTTAGTACAGTTCCCTAAATCAGCTTATGTTTGATATTGAATCGAAATAATTCATAAAATTAGCTAGATATAAGAAAATCAACCAACACACAAAAATAGCTTACAACTATAAATTTCGAACGCATAATTTTAAAGAAAGATAGTAGGAATAATTAGTGCCTGACTTATGTTGCGTTAGGATACTTTTGTATCATTAACAACTCGATGTGGACAAGCTGTTTTCCTACTTATTTTTTTACAATATGCCCATTCCAAATCAACCAAATCATAAACACAAGATCCGATAGCACTAACCGGTCATTGGTTCAAATCAAACGTGACTAAAACATGCTTGTTTAAGTGATGGGATGGTCTATCAGCCAGATTACACAACACTATTATTTATATTTGACTGAAATTTGATATTTATAACATTTTTGGCGCGAGCTTCCGAGGTTCGTTCAACTAGACAACTATAGTTGTTTGTTTGTTTGTTTGGGGTTTAACGCCATACTTCAGATTATATCATTCGCAAGAAGGCGTCGTTAATTAAACAAGGCAGACGTATACATAAGAACAACTGTGTCATTCAACAGAAATGGTTCGAGATCAAACAGGTGACTCTCAACTGTTTTTTGTTATTAATCAAAAAAATATTATCTTAATTGCAGAATCTTACATTGGATGCTCAGGGTCAATTATTTTTGTGTATCGAGAAGAGTTTTTACAGCAACTGATGTCGAGGGAGCATACTCTCTTTGTCACTTGAAAAAAGTCACAAGAAAGTTAAAATAAATTCCTTTGTATATTTTATGTAACTTATATTTAACTTCAATCGACAAGTTCTTGCAGAGTTTTTGTTTATTTTAAAAAATACACAGATACAGTTCCCACGACCTTCTGATAATATAAAACGTGACATAGCTCGATATAGGTTCCTCGTTCCAAACGTGTAAGCAGTGCCAGAAACAAGCAAGATATATCAATGGTCTAATTACTCAGTGTTTGGCCTCCAGCTTAAAAAATTAAATTTATTACCACTCTTAGATAAATCCAGACAGATCTTCTTGCTTAATACACATTGGTCTATAACTTAACAACAAACGTCGGTCGAACTCACTCAATATCCAGTTAATTTCATTGCGCATTGCAAATGATTTTTCGATCTTCAGAGCAGACGATGTTTAGCAATTCGATCGTGTTTCCGGTTAGGACAAGAAATGCCTTGGCCAGCATTAGTCTGTATCTGACCAGGATTGTGTTCTTTGTCCGCGGTTTGAGGTCAACATTATGTTAGATCATCGATGATGTCAACTTTAAACTACATCCCTTTGCGTACTTTCAATGTTGCGTTTTAGCACCACTATATGTTCCGGAAGTTATCAATGGCGGACACCGGTAAACGGAAACCTTCGAGGTATAATAAGCATTAAGCGCCATATGTACATACATTTTAGCCTTCAGGCCTAAATAATCCCTATACCTTGTTTCAAGTTAACCAGACCAGAGGCAAACGCTTTTCTCACCATTTATCTACGATTGGTGTGTATGCATCCACCGGAATTCTATCCTGGCCTTTTGAAGAGGAGTTAAATCTACCGATTGAGCAACGTAATGGCTTCTCGATATAACTCTTTCACAAATCTCCTCATGTAGAGACTGATTTTCAAGACCTTTATTGGCAGCAGGCTGACAAAAAGTGATACACCTTAAAGTACAGGGTAAAATACCAATAAATCAGGCAACAGCGTTTAAAGGCCCTGTGCATCAGATTTGGGTGCACTTATATTTAGTTAACCAAATAATGTAGTACACGTATACATCACCATCCAATGAACTCTGTATTTTGTTGTGGGGTAAACATGCCGCCCTGCATACAAGCATTTATTACAAACTTACATCGCTCTGCAGATTATAGTTTTTATAAGCCTCCAATACCTAAAAACAATTAAGTTAAGTGATATAAAATCTACGTTCCGTGTAATTCACGGCGGCATGGTCTTCGTCTATGATACACATTGGCGGCCTTTTAATATAAGTGGTGTATATAAAAATAAAGGGGTCTATCCAAAAAAGCTACTTAAGTATTTCTTAAAGTTCAAAAAAGCTTAGCCAATTTCCAAACAATATCACGATGTCTAAGGATGCGTTATAAGCTAAGATTTTCAAAAACATTAGAAAATTTATTGAATAATTTTTGTGTCTTTTAGAAAGTGAAGTTTAACAGTATTTTCGTTATTTTGGTATAACACTTTCTTAGTTTGAACAGATTCTAGTTCAGAAAATTTTGCAGGTT
>JARFOD010141762.1:0-13069 GCA_031763545.1 Mopalia muscosa
TAAGGAAGGGCTACCTGTTATCCACAGAAAGTCACAATGCCGTTGGAACTGGGTAATGGCTGGTTTCACACTTCTACTTGATAGACTTCTGTCTATACTAATACCAGTTTTACTAGTTTATATATTATGTTTGTTCACCTGGATGAATACAAATTTGCATTTGTTAATAGTACTTCCAAGCGATCTCCTCAGAAAGTTTGTGAAATTTGTCCGAAATGTTCAAGAAACATGGAAGGTATATATATGGTAAACAAATTATATGTAACGAGCGTGTTACGTGTTGTTTTATCAGCACTCGTTGTGTCTCGCTTTTCAAGCTCGATTGATACTAGCTTCCGATCTTAGACAAATCGAGTTGATACATGGTCAACAATCACGCACTTTCCATACAATCTCTTCGAAGCAGCCTTAGTTTGTTTTGGACTGACTGTATAGGTACTTGTATCGAAAATCATAACGACTTTGATGTTTATATAGTGATTGAAATGAAGCATTTGATATTGTTGTACACCGGCATTTGTTATGCAAATTAAGTGCTTGGTATGTCTGGATAATACTGCTGTGGCTGTCCCACCTTCCAGAATTCCTTTGGTGGCTGTTCGTTGATGGAGAATGGCCGTCCTGGGCGGAAGTGATTGCTGAACTGCTAATGGGTCCCATGTATAGGTCCACTAATGTTTTCAATAATGACCACCCATACGTTTTATTTAATTCCTATATGTTTTATACACTGATGACCATACGTTTATAAGGGAAATAAAATCTGCTTATGATAATCGACTGTTACAAGACTACCCTATCTATATGATACGCTGGCGTGACAGATAGGAGTTAGGAGTGAAATCTAACCATTACCCATTATAATGTCCCACTTATTAGATTGTGATTTGTGTTTATATGATCAAATGTTGAACCGCGTTTATCAACTCAATGACATTGAAGCTTTCCATACACCGGGGATTTACTTTAACCAACACAATCCAAAAGTACGTAGCAAGGCCCGAAGAAATATAGGCTCTTTGAAATGCTCGAATCATTCAAATCAATTACGTGTATGATGATATTGTATACTTCCTATATAATAATTCCGCTGGAATAGTGTTGAACAGTCTTAAACCCGTGGACTAAAGAGCTACAAACAAGACTTAAATGGTCTTTAAAAAAATGCATTTAGTATCAATGCTATAAGGCAAATTGTCAGTATTTTAGTGAAGGCTGCTGAGCCATATAACAGAATTTTAAGCTGACTGTTTTTCCATTTTTTTTAGATAGACATACTGTTGTTATACACATATGTGAAAGAGTTACACAACTGTATTGAAATCACATCTTATGTGTTGCTAAATGACCCTCTGTTTGACAGTCCAATCCTGTTTTTAATATTCCAATGTGTAAGGTGCAAAAAAAGATATAGTCCAACTTTCAGGACTCAATAACTGTTCAACCACTGAATAAAGATCGAGTTTCGCTAATAATCTTTCGAATTTTATGTGTGTCAAAAAACCCCATAATTTTCTGTTCATAAATTAAGTTCATTTACACACTCGGGACGTTTGAATGTAAATAATTCCCGATGGTCTCTATGAATAAACTTTCACACATTTTGTTTGACTACAGTATTCTTACTGGACTGATATAAAGTTTTAATTTGATCAAAATTATAAGAGTAATGTAGAATTGCTGTACACCCTTGTCACTTCAGGGTCCTTTTGATTTGACAGTAAGACTTGAATAGACGATATACAAAGTACATCTTAAGCAGTGCGGTTCTTGTTTTTATTTCTTAAAAACTGCACATTAAAATCTATCTTATCGAAATGATTAACTAAATTCCGTTGCCAAAAATAGTTTAAATCGCCTTTCCTGGCTTCCGTAATCTGAGAGCTTTCACGGAACCTGGTGGCTCCTAGGCCCTCGCTTACGTGTTTGCAGTTCAGTGACGCGCTATTCAATAAGAGGTGATGTTTACAGTATCTTGTGTTATTAAACTCTTACATATTCATTGCTGATAAATACTCCATCACTTGAACTTAATTCAAACATGAAAAGGATAGAGAAACATGAAAATAATCTTCGTTCATGGTGATCGAATTTAACCCGCTGTAATCTCCGAAGATGTAGGACCGCTAAAATATTGGCGAATAGGCGGCACTTGGAGGCAGTCCATACTTATCCTCAGATCAACCCTCT
Source organism: Mopalia muscosa (assembly GCA_031763545.1). Lineage (NCBI taxonomy): Eukaryota > Metazoa > Mollusca > Polyplacophora > Chitonida > Mopaliidae > Mopalia > Mopalia muscosa. Next base: position 2,191 of record JARFOD010141762.1, read on the forward strand.
TCACCCCACCCCACACTTTCGTTATGTTTCCGTCGCCCCCAAAAGCTTTATCAAAGACAGAATATAGGTAGACAAGATCAACCAACAATAGCAACGAACGAGAAAAATAATGGCTGAATAACATTTGTTCATCTGACAATTCGAAGAGACACTTTCCTCGACTCTACAGTTGAGACTTGATGTTGAATGGTAGTTACTGTCACGAACGTTCTAGGTATAACATAACTTAACCGAAAGACGCCCTTGTAATATTTTGCTCTTTATATAGACAGTTAACTTTCGGGTTTAACTGTTTACACTTATGTTGTCTTTGGACATCCAAAAAACCACTGTCGAGTGTAGTTGAATTTATAAGTTAAAGTAAAGGCACTTTTTAAACATTTTAATAATTAATAGTTTCATTGGCTAAGTATTAACATTATGGACGTGTGTACCTTTAGCCTGTCCAATCCCATTTTCATATGAACGAAAGATTAGTGCCTACAGGCAGGTAAATGAGTTGGTACGGGCGAATGGTTTATTATATTTTTTTATTCGATGAAAACCGTTTTATTACAAGGCTGTTGATACCCTTTTTATATTTGTTCTTGGCACTTTAGACAACCTTCGAGCAGTACAGAGTGAGCCAATGATTGACCTTGAGTTCTGTTTACTCTAATACCAATAGGACATGTTTTAGTTAGCACCATGAACACACAGCATCAAGTTAGATCCAAGAAAACCTGGCTTGTTTTCAGTAATATCACATACCGGTACCTCTCATATCAGATAGTCAGTTCTGTTCAGCATCACACTTCATTACCAACTAATGCAGCCATCCATTTCCTCTAACACTGTTCAACCAACATTTGTGCTCTGAACATCTCACATAGCATCGATTGCCCGATAGGCAATGTTTCTAAGAATCAATTATTTTACCGAATTCCATTAAGGGGAATGTGCTGCTCATTTAAATTGACACTAAGTTTCGCAGCGAATATAGAAAGTAAAGTTTAGGCGAATGGGAGTTCAAGTCATGCTTCCGGTTATATATCTCAAGACAATCGTTCACAAGTTCGGACGAGTGAAGTGGAATTTCCACTGTATGCATTGGGCGATTGAGATGGAATAATGTCTCACCAGTTATGTGTGTGTTTGTCCGTGTAGCTTTCGGAAGCTTTGAAGCATCTCTCAATCAGAATGATTTATTCTTTTTCGCGCTAAAGTTTGATGAAGCAGGTTCGAAACTGTTGGAATATTAATCACTTTCAACCCACGAGTTTGAAAGCATGTGATTATATATTTTGAATAAATGATGTTAGAAAAATTTGCTTGCCTCCACCGGGATTCGAACCCTGATTTTTGGGTGTTAAAGGTCCAATACTCTACCGACCGAGCTACAGAGACTAACGGCAGAATGAGTGTATTTGTCTAAATCTTTTTATACACTGTAATGAGGTCTACAGACGATATATGATGACAGCCTATTGACCTGGACACGATTAATCTGATTAGATGGGGTGCTGTGTCTCAAGCGTTTTCAATCTACTGTATAAAGAGGGATTCAGCTCTGTCTTTTAGTCTAGACTTTGAAATAATGCTCTTAAATGTTTTTTTTTTTAAACGGATGGTTCTATATGGAACTATCACGACACAAATGGTTCTTTGATATATAAAGAAAGCGATACAACTTTAGAACAGCTGCTTTGGTCGTCCCATATAGAGACATATAAAGGGTTCCACCGTAACCATGACTGAAGAACCTTAAAGGGTTCCATTAAAGCCAATGTTGGTGTTTGCCATTCAATGGCTCTACAGATAACAAAATCAAACCATTTCATCTATGATTGAAATACAAATGAATATTCGAAGTGGGAGAACTTGTGGGATAAATATGTTCACTATGCTGTCTACTAATATACATGTATGCTAAAGGACGATACCCAAGAACAGCATGGTAACGTGAAAAGCCAAGAAAAGCCTTCGCCAGATATATCCAATAGATATAAGGGATACAGCAAAGTACAAATGGTAGAGAAAAGACAGGCTACTGAAAACAAAATTATGTAAGGTAAAATAATGTACCTACTAAAATGGAAAAACACAAAAACCCTTAGTAGAAAGTACATTACTGGGACACTACAAAATTGATTTCATATCAACAAAACCTTGACAGGAAAGACACATATAAGCGACACTTGTGTCACACTTAAGAGTAAACAAAAAGTATGCACTAGATAACGACACGGATAACATTTCAGTATTTAATGGAAGATTGGTCCTGGTGTGGTCGGCCCAAATTATTCGACGGGTTAACGGTTACTGTAAGTTTAGCATATTTATTAGTGCTAGAAAGTATTACCCGGGATACTGTCAGAGCCCCCCTTTGGATGAACTACAATGGTGATTCTTTTACAAAGTCGCCCAAAGGTTCAACTTTGGATTCGTGCTCATCAAAAAAGGCACCATAGAAATGGGAAACTAATATTGGTTGAATACTTCCAAGAAACCATGACCATAGAGAACATCACAAAATAGAGGACATTATCCCTTTATGTGGGAATTATCAATGTCGTTATTTGGAACAGCATTATATGTAGATGTTTAATGTTGGGTGATTATATAGACACACATAGTCGACGACGTTCGGATGTGGTGTCAGCGATATAACAACACGAGAATGTCTGTCGTCATACATGTCAACTGCCAATAATAGGGTTATCAACCTCGTGACATGTTTGGAAAATGATCATAGTAAAATTAAACCTGTAAGACACAACATGCACATGAAGATACACTAGCTAGGTGTTCAGGTTAGGGTCACTGAGAGTTGAGGTCAACCAGGGTCTGGCCCACTGAGAGTTGATGTCAGCCAGGATCCGACTCACTGAGAGTTGAGGTCAGCCAGGGTCCGGCCCACTGAGAGTTGAGGTCAGCCAGGGTCTGGCCCACTGAGAGTTGATATTCTGCTGCCCTTCATCGACAAGTAACTACTGGGGTTTGCTGTTTACACCAATGTTCCAGTGTTGAGACCCTAATATATTATGTTTGCGCCCGTTGTCCTTGGAAATCCAACAAACCACTGTCGAGTGTATTTGAATAAATTAGTTCAAATAATGGCATTTTTTAAATGTTTTAATAATTGATAGCTTTATTTGCTATGTTTTCATATTGTGGATGTGTTTATCGTTACCCTATCCTTAAAACCCGCAATTAATCTTCATATGAATGAAGGAGAATTGCCTACAGGCAGGTGAATAGGTAGCTACGGTGAATGGTTTATTACTGTTTTGTTCGATGAGGACATTTGTATAACTCTTTCCTCTCTGTTCTTAGCATTTTACACAACCTTCAAACACTGCGATTGGGGCATTAATTGACCTTGGGTTTTGTGTACATTTGTGCCAATATGGCAAGTTCTAGAACAACAAGGTTTCGTGTTTTTCAGACCATGTTTGAGCCAATAAAACCTGCTTGTTATCGGTCATCTCACATGACATTGATATATAGTCAGTTGTCTACAGCATCACACTTCATCATTTCCTTATGATGCCGAGCCATTTCCTCTTTCTTTTTCCAATAATGATTTGCACCGCAAATTCCTCACACAGCTTCTATTGCCCGATAGGCAATATCTCTTACTAATAAAACCGATTGATTTACATGATCCAATTGAGAAGATAACATACTGCTAATTTAAACGGACATTGAGTTCCATGACGGATAAAGAAATTAAATTGAATGTGAATAGTCTTGCTCCCGGTTATATATCACATCGCAATGAAGTAATTTCACAAGATCTTGTGAACTAACGTGTTAAGTGGAATTTCAGCTGCATGCGCTGGGCGAAGGAGCAAAAAGCTTGAAAAACTTGACTTGTTCGATATATCTTTGTTTGACTATATATAATAATTGAGAAGAAATGTTTTATATTTGAAGTTCTTGTTACATCCCTCCCATTTATGTGTTTACTTGTAAGTGCAGTATTCGGTGAAAAAGCCCTCCATCAGACTAATTCATTTTTTTTTGCCCTTAAATTTGCCTGATTATCAGATAATTTTGTCGCCCAGAAAGCCTCGCTTGTTATCAGTCCTATCACAAACTTCTCATATCCGATAGTCAGTTGTCTACAGCATCACACTTCATCAACTCATAATGTAGTCATCAATTTCCTCTAACACCCGTTCGGGAAACTCCCTTCAACAAAGATTTGGGCTCCGAACTCCTCACATAGCATGGATTGCCCGATAAGAACCGTCTCGAATTCATAAAAGAATCAATTACTTTAACGAATTGAATTGAGGGGACTGTGCTGCTCAGTTAAATTGACATTAAATTCCACGGCGAAAATAAAACGTAAAGTTATATATCAAAGCAATTGTTCAAAGATTTTGACGAGTAAAACGGAATTTCAGGTACATAGGCGAAGGAGATAAAATAATGTCTGACCATTTATGTGTTTGTATAACTTCAAGCTGGGAAAAACCCCTCCATCAGACTGATTTATTCGTTCCCGCCCTAAAGTTTGCTGAAGCAGGTTCGTAACTAGGGAAGACTATTACCCACTATTTCAACACACGAGTCTGTGATGTCTGAATTAATTTAATTTTATAAATCATTTTATACACTGTAATGAGTTCTACAGACGATATATGATGACAGCTTACTGACCTGGACACGACTAAGCTGATCGGATGGGGCGCTGTATCTCAATCGATCATTAGTTGAACTGCGGAGCCTTTTTTAATATACCAACCATATATAGGTTAGAGACCGTCTTTCGGCATAAGGTAAAGCTATTAAAGGACAGGGTACCTGTATCTCCTGGTATCCGTGGATTTTTTTCCTAAGTTTCCTCCCAGATTCACAGCAAACATCTGACTTGCACTCGTCGTCTTACAGTGTACTCGACTAAGCTGTATCTTTGTTTAAAACATGATGTCGGCAGAGGTTCACCAACGTATCTAGCATGCGTGCAGCTGTTGGTGCTTTTTCAATGAATTGCTTAACAGAATCAAAACATTTGAAAATTATTTTCAGCCCCTTTGTGATTGATATACAAAAGCATATTTCAAGCGGGTGAACTGGTGAGATAAATATGCTTACTATGCCATATACTAGTATGGAATGGGACGATACTCAAGAAAGGAATGGTAACGTGAAAAGTCAAGACAGTCCGAAACATCCAATAGATAATAGATTTTGGGCGTATGCTGCCAATAGAAATCCAACATTCGAGGCTCGGCCGGAACACAAAAAAGCCTATCTGTCTATATATTGCGATACCATGTGTTCGGATGATGATATAGACGACGCAAGAAATCATCAGCGCTATCACACGAAACTGTCTGTAGTTATACATGTCAGCTGTCGATTATAGGTTTATCCATCCAGGTTTGAAACATAATCATATTGAAATTAACCGGTAAGACACGACATGGAGTCTATGGATGAAAATATACACGTCGGATATACTCCAGATCAGCATTAGTAGTCACTGAACAAACGAACACAGCTAACACATGCTTGGAGCATCCATTCGACGGTTTGAAATTAAGGGGACATAGCTTAGTGGATGGGAAACTATTTCCAACTCCTCGCAGCGTATTAAGTTAAAAATTTCTTTGTCAAATTTAAATCTTTTATTTTCCATTGTAAATAATTCAACTTACAAATGATGAGTTCCAATCATTTTTATGATCATTTAATTAATACCACAAAAAGTTAAGAAATATAGAGTTTAAGCATTTAAAATGATGTTAGGAAATATGCGTAAATTCTTATCTTTAAGAAATAGTAACTTTATGAATACAGGCACTGCACCTAATGTCATCGCACAGGCAATCAACAAAATACAATATATATTATCCACACTGTACGCACATTTTTATATTATGCATAAATCACCTCAATACTATTATGTCAATGCGACGTTTTTATTGGTCGGAATCATTCTACATTATTCGTTATTGATAAATCTCCCCATCCTCTGTTTTAGTGTTCTCACGTGTTATCTCTGAATCTTCTCATCGATTTCCAGATAGGCAAGACCACGTACCAGTAAACAAATCAATTTGCTTTATCGAGTTATCAGAAAGCAATTGAGGGGGAAAATGCTACTCATTTCAAAAGCCATAAAACCCATCAGGCGATATAAAATTCATGCTTATAGGGCAGTCTTTTGCCTATTTTGGGAAAACATTTGATTAGTTTGAACAGATTCTACGTAAGAAAATATTGCAGGTGGAAACCCGTTCGGGAATCGAGCCTCCGAGACTCAGTTAGACCCCGAATAGCTAGCAGTAAATACCGGCCACTTAGACCTCTCGGCCACCTGGCCTACAAAACCGTCTAGGTAGTGGAAATTCACTACTCCGCTGATAGGTGAGTTTTCCCACAATATGGGAAATATTGTTTATTCCAATAACCATGACCAACTTAGAAAACCTCGCATAACGTCAGACAGACTTGCTTTCTATTTAAATGTATAGAGTGAATTTAATAAAGCATATGATAGTGTCATACACCAGCATTCGTCATACAAATTTAAGGCTTATTATATATCTGGAATGCCAGAAGCGGCTTTCCAAGTATTTGGAACAACTCCACTCGCGGTCGGTCATATATGGACCAATCAAATTAAAATCAGATCTAAAAAACTCTCCCGTTTTTTGTTCGTGGCTTTATTTTTTTAATTTTTACTATAGCCCCATCCGATCTGGGTTTTATTAAACAACTGAAACTGTTACCTTTCATGATACCTATTAGGCTTGATCTCATTGAACAATATAAGTACATGTAGAGTGATTGCGTTAGATCTCAATATAGCGACAAACGAAATACGGGGAGCGTTTTTGAGATATGATTTTAATTATATTGTATATGGAGAATCGTCGTCCTGGATGTACGTTATTTCCGGTAGCCATAAATGACTACCCATCTGTTTTATCCAACTCCACAATATTATTTACACTGATGTCTACGGTGGCTCATAGGGGACATGAATTTATTTTCTTACCCGCCCCAATTTTTACCCGCCCTGATATTGATTTCCACTCGTACCGAAATTCACTTTTCACGCCCGGAAATTGTTTTTAACGAGTCCCTAAATTAATCAATACACGGCTCGAAATTCGTTTCTACCTGCCCCGAAATTGATTTCTATCCAGCCTGAAATTTCATTACTACTCGCCTCGAAATTAATTTCCACTCACCCGAAATTCATTTCTATCCGCCCCGAAATTCATTTCTACCCTCCCCGAATTTCATTTCTACCTGAGCCTAAATTAGCTTTCACCCGCCTTGAAATTACTTTATACAAGGCCCTAAATTCATTTATACACGCCTCGAAATTGATTTCTACCTGCCTGAAAATCATTTCCCCTCGTCCGAACATTGTAGTTCCATGAATGTCACTGGCACCCGCAGTGTGAATGAAATAACTTATATATGCTTTAACCAACACTTTTCTTAACTGTATAACTGGGCCCGGAGAATGATAGGCTCTTTAAAACACTCATAAAAATCCTTCATATCAATCATGTGTATGATGATATTGCATACTTCCAATAGAAGAAATCGGCTGAAAAACTATACACTGTACAAACCAATATACCAACAATTTTATCTATGTATTGTTTTTTTTATTAGCTTTTTTTTAGATAGAAGGCGTTTCAATTTGAAAACAGCTAGAAACATAGCTTGAAGCATCACCATTTTGAGCAGTTCAGGCATACTCGGGACATTTAAAAGTAAATACAAAACTGTCTATCAACAACAGGGATGTTGACTGTAGATTGTATTATTAAACTCTATAGCTTTAAATCACAGCTAAATGCTCTAGCACTTGAAATATTTTTAGTCATGAAAAAGCTACATTAATTCCACATAATGCGTCTTCGACGATCTAGGAGCCTCAAAACTACCGAGATATACGCAGTTCCTGAACCCACGCTCCAGTTGACCTCAGACCCTTACCTTCCACTTGCGATTTGCTTCCGTTGCCCTCCAAGGGTTATCATATACAGTTTATTAGCTGACAGGACGAAACAGCACTAACAGCAAATCAGAAAAGTCACATCTTTATGTATGTATTAAAGCATATTTCCTTTATTAAAATGTACATTCCAGTTAAATGTTTATCGTGAAAAAATAGCTGAAGGATTCATAATAATTGTTGAATAACATCTGCCCATCTGGCAATTCGAATAAACACTTTCTTTGAATCGACAGTTGAAACTTGATATGTTGGGGTTCTTACTGCCACGAATGCTGTGACGGTCATAAATATTCCGGTTTAGAACTTAATTTAACAGAAAGACACCACTGGGACATGTTGCTGCCTTTATTGTCAGGAAGCTACTGGGTTTTACTGTTTACATCAATGCTCCAGTGTTAAAACATTTCTGTCTAAATCGACGTTAGTATATTGTGTATGTCTTTTGACATCAAAAAAACCACTGTTGATCGTAGTTGAATGGGTAAGTTCAAATAATGGAACTTTTAAAATATTTTAATAATTTGCTGTTCAGTTTGCTTATTTCTCAAATTGTAGATTTGGTATCATTACCCTGCATTACCCTACTGCCGATATGACATATATTGGTTGAAAATCATGTCTACAGTTATCGTGGTAATCAGATCGTAATGAAGCAAGGAAAACCTGTCTTGTAATTAGTTGTCTTACAAACATACCAGATAAGTTACGTACAGCTTTACGATACAACACCTCTTAATATAGTCCAACCGTATTATCCGTTTCCATGATTTGTACCCCTATAACTCTTCACACAGCATTGATTGTCCGATAGGCACTTTCTCTTAACAATACAAAAAGCAATTATTTGACGGAATTCAATTGAGGGAAATGTACTCAGTTAAATAGACATTAACTTCCAGGGCGTATAGAGAAAGTAAACTTTACCTTGTTAAAAGTTGAAGCCGTGATTCCGGTTATATATTTCAACACAATCGTGCACAAGTTGTTATGATCTGACGAGTGGAAATGAATTTTAGCTGCAAGAAATGAACGAATAAAATAAAATTGTCTTACCATGTATATGTTCTAAAGTTTGATAAAGCACGTTCGGAACTCGGTTAGAACTATTTCAACACACGAGTCTGTGACCTCTGAGAGAATTTGTTTATATTACTCTTTTATTATATTGTAGTAAGTTTTACTGATGATAGATGATACCAGCTTACTGACCTGGGCACGACTTATGTGATTGGATGGGGCGCTGTGGTTCTAACTTCGTTAGCCTAAGGTACGGATCTTAAAGGCTGGGTTGGGTTGTTCAAAAGTTAAGTCAGGCTTAAATTTGTAATGTCGCAAAGATATTCAGTTGTGACGTGACGTCAAACAACAATGGTAAAATATTAATACACTTTTGACCAACCGGACCCTGGGATCAATGGGTTTATTTCCTAGGTTTCCTCCCAGATTATCACCTAACACGTGACATACAGTCGTCATTTGAATGTAATATTCCTGAAAACACACTATATAAGTGTATCTATTAGAATATAGAAAACTCATGTAGTTTTGTACCCAGTTTTGGACCGAATGCAGTTTTGGGGGAACCGAACATTCAATACAGGGTTTTCTTATTATGACGTTACGACAACAGAGTGACGTCCCTTTGGGAAATAACGTTATCGGTTTACGGCAAGGGAGAGCCAATCGACGATTTTTAAACTGGGCGTTATAGGGAATATTTCAAATTAACGGGTAAACGTTAATGAAATCATATGAATTGCCTTTCCTCATGAATTGAAATAGCATTTTTTGCAAAAGTTACAATTGAAAACCAACAACCCACAATAGTTGCTCTTATATGTAGGATATGTACTTCATGATAGATTCAGCATCAATTCACAATGGTGGGCAACTTCAATTTTTTTAGTTATGATATTTATCCGATGTAATATATTATTGTTATGCTTTATTAGATCCAACAAGATTATCAGCATTATATTTGCATACTATAACTTTAAACAGTAACTCAACAATACCTACCGTGTTGTACTCTATGTCTCAACATACATGTCTACTAAACTTATGCTTTCTCTTGTATACTCAATACAAACTATATTTCTTCTCAATCAAGCTGAGTATTATCTTGGACGACTAAATTTATATTTCAAAATACTTTGCTTAGCTAATGTATTTATATCTAATGTATTTATATTGAATTAAGAGCATATAAACTAAAATATTGTTTCCAGTATAATTTTTACAAAGTTTCACTGCTTTACTATTTATTTATTTATAGTTATTCTGCTCGCTAAAGCAATAACATGTACTCACATCGCGTACACTTTACTATTATTCCGAAGTAGTCGCAATAATGCATACCTATTTTGAGCCTTTGTATACCTCACATGTAAGTGGTAAGAGCAATTTGTCTTTTTTAAAATCATTCCTTTCGATTTCTTTTAAAGTTTTTATATTTTCTTATGTTTTGTTTTTTATAGCATCATGTTAGCATTTACCGTATAACACAGTGGAAGCCTTATATTCAAAAGCACTCCCTTCCCTGAGACCGATCCTGCAACATTTCCTTTCTTAAGTGAGTTCTTTGTACTTAGCACATCTGAATGTTTTCACTCGCATCACAATCAATTTAGCCTAAACACACTTGATTACATGTCGTTTAATCCCGTTGATCTCAATTATACCGAAAATACTCATTCTTCTGTTGATGATAATGAGTATAAAATATCGCATTGGCGTGATATCGATTCTCATCAATACAAAAATTTCTCTCGAACTTCTTTCACAGCTGATCCTCTCCTTACTGAAAATCGCTATGAAAATCAACTATCCTTCCTTCATCTCAACTCCAGAAGTTTAAGCAAACATTTTACTGAAATTTCGGCCTATATCCATGGTCTTAAT